>SZWC01026533.1:8041-23593 GCA_023375785.1 Penium margaritaceum
CAGGCAGGTGCAAGAAACAGCAAGGATCAGGCTAGGGAGACGCGCAAAGTCTCATAAGCTTCAATAGCTTAGTAAATGCAGAGAGAGATGACAACTGACAGGTCCAGGGCATAAATACCTGCCGCGGCGCACGGCGGGTGTCGCACGCGGCAGTCCAAGAGCTGTCCTAAAACCGGCCCAAAACCACTGTTTTGGCCGTAACTCTGCGCACACATGTCAGAATCCTACGCCGTCTGAACCTAGACGTGCAGAATCAAAAACCGCACGCAACGACTGGTCACATGCATGCATCCATCGATGGACAGCGAGTATATAATGCAAAAACATGCAAATGGGCCTCATGCCCAGTCCGCCGAAAGGCGCCTGCAAGACGTGGAAGTCACAGCAAGAAGTCCCGGTGACATCTGGGGCTCTGGAACAGTGGTCGGTCAGCTCCGGACGGGTAGTCCGCCGCCTGTCGTCGCGCCGGTGTCACCAGGCCCGCCTGCCTCAGGGATCTGCACGAGTATGGACACGGCCGAGTGGTCACAGTAAACTGTACAGGAACGGCACAAAGCACAACAAAACCAAACCAGGGGGTTTTCGTGTCGAACAAAAAAAAAAAAACAAGACATCATCGCTCGATCGCGATTCTCGCGTGGGAGCGAGAATCGCGATCAAGCGAGGGGGGTTGACATGCCCCACCTCGCTTCACTCGATCGGCGGCGCATGCCGCTGATCGAGCATGGTGAAGCGAGCGGGCATTCTTGTTTTTTTTTTTAAACCGCCGGGCGGGGGAGTTCTATTCTTTAAGCGACGGGTAGGGCGTTCCTGACCCCCTCGGTTTTTCGGTAGAAGGGTTATTTGTGTTGTTGTGTGTGTCGTACACAACTTACGGTGACCCCTCGGCTCATGTCCATTCACGTGCAGATCCCTGAGACTAGCGAGGGTGGCAGCAGGCTGGCAGTCGGTGGCGACGGGCGCCCAGAAGACTTCCGTATTTTGTAGACTCGTGCTGTGTCAGAGCACGGAGGCGTGCAACCTATCAAGATGTAGATCTCGTCGACGTGGTCGTTCTGGTTCAAACGGCTCGTCGTTCTGACGTGTGTGCAGGGAATTGTGACCAAAACTGTGTTCTTGCCACTGTTTTGTCCTGCTAGAAAAATAGCGCCTTTGTGCGCCGTGTGTGTGTGCACGTCCACTAGGTCCGTGGCACTATTTAGGTTGGCCAGACCTCAGTTGTCATTTCTCTCTGCACATTTCAAACATTTGCAGCTTCTGACACTTGTGTTTGTGTCCCTAGCCAACCCCTTGCTGTTCTCACCTCCACCTGTGCGTGCTAGTGAGTTAGCTAGCTGGCTTGCGTTGCCACGCTAGCGACAGCAGTGATAGGAGCTGTCTCTCATGGTATCAGAGCCGGCGAGCCAGTGCTCGCATAGCTGCGCAACAGAGACGCAGCAGCCGAAGAAGTCGTGAGCAACCGCAGCCGTTGCCTTGAGGAGCAGCAGCAGCAGTGCCCACGGTCTCGGCGGGAAGTCCTCGGAAGGCCCACCACCACTTCGACCATTTTTCATAAAATCCGCGGTCAATCCGCGGTCGTTCCGCAGTCGATTCGCAGTCGTTCCGCGGTCGTTCCGCGGTGCTCCGCGGTGACAAAGCATTCGCGGCAGGCGCGGCAACCGTGCGACTGCGTCGGAACACGCGTCAAGTGCCGCGGAGGCACTCGGCGTTCCGCATTCGCCACCACGCGGTGACGTTGCCAGTCTAGATCCGCGGTGTTCCGTGGATCCGCACAGCTCCGCCGCAGCTCCACCTCCACGCAGCTCCACCTCCGCGGCCGTTCAGGAAAACATCGGCGATGCTCGCCGCGAACCTGCGACCGCGGAGCTGCACGTGCGGAACGTGTCGACCGCAGACCTCAGCAGCATGCCGTACTCTACACCGGCGTGACCGCGGTGACCGCGGTCATTGACGGTGAACCGCGGTAAACCGCGGTACTCCGCGTTCATTCGCGGTAATCCGCGGTGATCCGCGGTGATCCGCGGTGAAGTTCACCGCGGAAGGTATCCGCGGAGACGCTCCGCAGAGGAGTTCCGCGGGGAGGAAGTTCCGCGCAAGGACGGCTCCGTGAAGGCGCTCCGCGGGGATTTCCGCGGAGGGGAAAACAGGGGAGGAAACCGGTTGCCATGCCGAAGCAAACCTCCTCCGGTATGGCTACCGACGCAGCTGCCGAGGGCAGCGCCGTCAGAGGTCAACGTCGACCACCGCCATCATGACCTCAGCGGTAGCAGCAGTCGCAGCAGCAGTAGCAGCAGCAACAGTCGCCACTACAGCAACAGCAGCCACTGTAGCAGTAGCAGCAGAAGCAGCGACAGCAGCAGCCGCCGCCACAACACCAGCAGCCACCCCTGTAGCAGTAGCAGTAGCGGCCGCCAAGCCCAACTACGTTGGCGCGCAAAGTGCGCGCATTGTCGGACCTACAGGCGGAGAGCCGCGATACCTTGACGAGGCAGGTGGCCGAACTACAGGATATGGTGAGGGGCTTGCTGCCCCAGCAGCAGTAGCAGCGTCCGTCGACTGACTTGAGCGCGGACCACCTTGCCCACGGCGATAATGGTGATGAAGTCGCGGAGAACCTCTGCGACTGAGGCGAGGAGGGCGAGGAAGAGGTGCTCCGAGCGCGCCTCATCCGCCTGGAGGCGCGTCGCAGAGCGCGTGAGGCCAATGTAGCCCTCCAGGGCACCAACTTTAGCTCCAACGCTGACCCGAGCTCATCTCGCCGCCCACTGAGCTTTGAGGAGCTGGCTCTGCGAGCCCGCCTGGGTAAGGGAATTGCCTCCTCGATGCCTGGCCCTGCGGTGGCTTCGGCCGTTGCTCTGCCGATGGTCAAGCCACCCAAGTAGTTTGAGTCAGACCCGCCCGTCTTCCGGACTGGGAACGACTTCAAGTCCTGGGAACCACGCTTTCGCATGTGTGCCATGAGAGAGGGAGTCCTACCCTACTACCTCGCACCATATCAGGCGTCTGACCCCGCTCAGACACACATGGCAGTCCGCGTAGCTTCCGCCCTGATGAAGGCCGCCCAGGACTTCACCAAGGACTTCAGTTGGTTCCTTGGCAATTCGCTGACCAGCTCAGGAGCTAACCCTTGCGCGGCATGGGCAATGGCCGTCACTCTGTTTGAGGGTGCCACCTTGGCTTTGACATCCCAGCGCCTCGCCGATTTCAACTCCCTCTGCCAGACTGCTCAGGGGTCCGCAGCCGACTACTGGCGCGGGGCGATCCAGTTGTACGGTATCTTGGGGACGACGCTCCTTCGCAATACTCCGCCCTCCAGATCATCCTCTACGGCATCCACCCCAACTACGCGTGTGTCTTCAGCAACTTCGACCAGACGCTGCTTCGCGACATGGCGAGCGACGGGACCCTGCTACACTGGGCCACTCTCCACTTTCTGGATGTGGCAGGCATGGAAGCCGCGAACCGCACTCGCCGCAGCATCGCTTCAGCTGGAGTTGGCGCCGCGTCGCCCTCCCCTCCATCTACAACAACGGCTGCTCCAGCGCAGGGGAAGAAGGGTCATAGAGCGTCGGGTGGTGGTTCCAGCGGCGGGACCAGCAGCGGCACCAGCACTGGCAGTGTCAGCCGCAGCAGCAGCGGTGGGAGCAGCAGCAGCAGCGGCGGTGGTTGCAACAGCAGCGGCGGCTGCACCAGCGGCTCTAGCAGCACGACGGGACGTCACCTCGTGTGCTTCAACTACGGTGGTGACCATCGCTATCCCGACTGCACCCGCCTGACAGGACGCCCACTGGATTGGGCCAAGGTCACCCGTGGGCTGCAACAAGTGCACGAGGCGCGCATGCGCCAAACGTCCGGTGTGACCACCCGCTCGGCCGCCACTACCGCAGCCGTCCCAGAGGAGTATGCCGCCACAGCAGGCTCCTCCGCTGATCCTCGCGACCAGGTGCTTGCTGAGCGCGACAGGACAATCGTCGAGCTTCACCAGCTTCTCGCCATGCGCTCATCTCAGGGAGGTGCGAGTGAGTTGACTGAGTCGAGGGGTCCTACTGCCTGTGGACTGTCTGTGTCGTTGCATGATGATGTCTGTGGTGGTCCCCATGCCCAGCCGTGTGCGCGTGACGGACCCGATGACACGTCTTGGTTGCATGCGTCTCATGTCCGCTCCGTTGCTCGTCTTGCTACGTTGCCTGTCGAGCGGCCTGCTGCCGCGCCTTGTTCCGTCGCCGAGTGCCACGTTGCCCCTTGTATACGGGTCAGAGATGCCACATGGGTCATGGAATCTGGTGCCACCCATCACATGATGTGTCGTCGTGACGCCTTTGTCGTCTTGCATCCCGTTGGCGTTGTTCGCTCTGTTCGCACTGGAGCTGGCCATGAGGTCCCTGTCCAGGGTGTTGGGGTTGTGCAGTTCACCGATCGAGCTGGTCCCGTCTCCATGCTTTTTGTACCTGATTTGGAACTCAGCCTGTTGTCGGTCCGTGCTTGCACCAAGATGGGCCTCGGTGTCACGCACACGGCTGCCGATGCTCGCATCTTTGTGTGCGACACCGAGGAGACCGTCCTCAGTGGGACGGTCGTCGATGATCTGTATCACATTGCTGGGTGCTCTGCAAGTGCACCCCCTTTGCCTCCCTCTTCCGCTACCCGTGTTTTCATCGCTGGTGCTCTGTCCCCCGAACACCACCGCCTCCTACATCAACGTCTTTGTCATGTGCACCTGGGGACTGTCGATAGGGTGATCCGCACTCAGCCTGCTCTTGGTCTTGATGCAGCGTCCTTCGAGGCGACGCCCACGACCGATTGTTTGGCCTGTGCTAAGGGAAAAATGCACCGCTCCACCTATCCTGCGTCTGTCTCCAGGGCTCGTCGGCCCTTGGAGCTTGTCCACTCCGACCTCATGGGTCCGCTCCCTGTCGAGTTTCAGGAAGACCGCGGTCGCTACGTCCTGACGTTGACTGATGACTTCACGCGCATGCGCTGGGTCTACAGCCTACGTCAGAAGAGCGATGCAGCCATTGTGGTCCGCATTTGGCTGGTCAAGTCTGTCTTCTTCCCTCCGCTTGTGAGGGCCATTCCAAGGTCCANACTTATCCTGCGTCTGTCTCCAGGGCTCGTCGGCCCTTGGAGCTTGTCCACTCCGACCTCATGGGTCCGCTCCCTGTCGAGTTTCAGGAAGACCGCGGTCGCTACGTCCTGACGTTGACTGATGACTTCACGCGCATGCGCTGGGTCTACAGCCTACGTCAGAAGAGCGATGCAGCCATTGTGGTCCGCATTTGGCTGGTCAAGTCTGTCTTCTTCCCTCCGCTTGTGAGGGCCATTCCAAGGTCCACCTTGAGGTGGTCGATGAGCCAACACGTTTTGAATTCCTTCACTGTGCTAACAAATCAGCAGCAAAGTTGTGTGAGGAGAGGGTGGTGAGAAAACTCCTACGACCAGATTGCACTTTGTTTCATGGTAAATGGTGGACTATGGAGGAAGTTAGGGTCAAAACAAGGTCCGGAGCCATGAAAAACTACAAGTCACCGAGTAAGAGATTATACCTTTCTTACGGGTGAGGATCGCTATTCGATCCTCACCCATCGGCCGGCGAGCGAAGCTCGCCGGCGAATTGCGAAGTGAGAGGACAAAGTCCTCGCACGCGCCTCGAACGTGGGTTTCCGATCTTGGATAACCCCTGGGCGTGTAGACAAACATACTATGAAGCAAACCTACAATTTTCCTAACCAATTTCAAGAGTATGGACTAATCTAGGCATCACAAGCATGTAACGGTATTGCTGCCAAGCTAAATTCCTATATGTGAATATCCAAAGCAGAGGGACTATAGGCTACACTGCGAGGGTGGAGGCGAGCACACAGGAGCACGAATCCCAGGGCGACAAGCTGATACGCCAGGATGCCGTCCGCTCACGATGTGTCGCCCCCACTTCCTGGACAGCGTGCCCTACGCACTCACGACCACAAGAGAAACTATATACAGGAGAATTAACACGTCCCTTTTGACATGAGTGCGGCAGGCTTGCACCCAATTTGATGCAGTTGGAGCAGAAGGGATGAAGAGGATAGAGCTTTGGTGAGGAAGTCAGCCACCTGTGCCTCCCCACTTATGGCACAGAGTTGTATGGCCTCAGCATCAACAGCTTCACGCACAAAGTGATATTCGGCATTGATATGCTTTGTGCGTGGATGAAACACCCCATCATTTGCAGCAATGCGATGTGTAGCAGAGTTGTCACAATGCAGCGATACAGCCGGCACAACCAATCACAATTCCTGAAACAAGCGTGCAAGCCAGATCCCTTCACAAGCCGCTTCACCCAGTGCCATGTACTCTACTTCAGCGATGCTCCGTGCTTCACACTACGCCACGATACAGCTGTACTCTACACCCGAAACACATATCCACCACGACTACGAGCTGCAAGATCACGAGCATAATCACTGTCACAAAAGCCATCAAGCATTGGGTCCACAATCGGGGCAAACACCAGTCCAGCCTCAGCCGTGTCCAGAACATAACGCAACAACTTCAGCAATGCCTTGTGATGCGTACTGCATGGTTGCTGGCTGAACTGGGCAAGCACATTGTCTGCACAAGAGATGTCCGGTCGGGTTGTGGAGGCCAAGTATGACAAGCTGCCTGTGATCTGTCCGTACAAAGTGGGGTCCATGATTGGTCCGTAGTCTGTTTTCCGTGCGTCAAGCAGGTGTGCGTAGACATCTGGGCTCATGGGTGACTGGTGTGGGGACAGGTGCTGCACTAAGTGGTGAAATCGTGCGGTGAGATGTATAATGAATCGACCCTGATGCAGCATCAGTGTCTGTGCTGATCTGTCTCTGACAATGGTCATACCAAGGAAGTTCTGTGCCTCACCCAAGTCCGTCATGTGGTAGTGTGCTTTGAGCAATGCCTTGGTCTGTGCAATGAGTGAGGGTGAAGGGGACAAGATCAATAGGTCATCCACATAGACAAGCAGGGCAACCGGCACACCACTCTCCCATCGAAAGAAGAGGGAAGGATCAGAGAGACTCTGGGTGAAGCCTCCTAGATCCAATGTGCACCGGATTTCCTTGTTCCAACACCTTGGAGCTTGTGTGAGACCATAAAGAGCTTTCAACAGTAGCCACACCCTGTCAAGGCCATCCTCGAAACCTTCCGGTTGTTTGATGTACAATTCTTCTTCTTGTGGGCCATTGAGAAACATGTTTTTGACATCCATTTGATGGATGTCCTAGTCCTCATGTGCCGCGACTGCCAACAAAGCACGGCCTGTCCCATGTTTCCCGGCTGGCGCATAGGTGTCAGTGAAGTCCTGACCCGGGATTTGATGAAACCCCTTATCCAATAGTCTGACCTTGTATTTTTCAATCATGCCGGCCAGGTTGCGCTTAAGTTTGAACACCCACTTGACATCAATTGCTTTCCTTCCCAGTGGCAATGGCATCAGTTCGTAGAAACCATGGTCCAAGAGAGAATTTAGCTCTGCCACCGTAGCCTTTTTGCACTCAGGCGCATCAGCACGCCCTCTTGCCTCTATCAGCGTCAAGGGTTTGGTCAATGAGGTTTCCCCATCTGTTACCCCAACTTTGTGATAGAACTGTCTGTAATCAACCCGAGGCATAGTGCGCTGTGACCTTCGCACAGGCTCGGCAGGCGGTGTTGCTTCTGTGTCAATGTCCCTGCCTATGGGGTCCAGGCCAGGTGGAGAGGAAGGGGTACCTGAGTCAATGCTCACGAGGTCTGTGGGTGTGAGTAGATCCGTAGGTACAGGTGAGACTGTGCCTACACCACGATCCTGTGGCACTGACTGGGCAGGCCGCTGTGCTACGGACAAAGATAGGCACACTCACGTACTCCGGGTAGTGCTCGGGACGTGGCATAGATGGTGCTTGTCGTAGTGTCCGGAACTCCTTATACGACATATGCTCCAGAAAGGACGCGTCTTGACTCTCGACAAAGGCATGGTTCGTGGGGTCCCAAAACTGCCAAGCCTTTGAGGCGTGTGAGACTCCAACAAACACACACCAGTGACCACGAGGGCTGAGTTTGTTATCACGTTGAGGTTAGGGAAACCAAACACACGCCATTGTTCCCCATACCCGCACTGGTCCAAGGTCAGCCTTCTCCTTAAACCAGTGTTCCCAAGGTGTCACCGCCTTGGGCAGTGGGCCTTGTGGGACACGGTTCCAAACCCAAGTGACATGCTTGACTGCCTCCTCCCAAAAGCTGAACGGTTAGCCAGATTCCGTCAGCAACGTTTGGAGTGCATCACCTAGTGTTCGGTGCCACCGTTCTACAATGCCATTTTGTTGTGGCGTGTAGGGTGCGGTGGTATGATGTTCAATTCCTTGAACCTTGAGTTCGTTAGTCAGTGCTCCAAGGAACTCTCCTCCCTTGTCTGTTTGCAGTACTAATAGCTTACACCCCGTCTGTCGTTTTGCTAGAGCTATCCACTCCATGATAGCTCTTTGGGCATCTGCTTTGATTTTTTGCAGAAACGTCCAGCGGATGCGGCTGTAATCGTCTGTGAGAGTCAGAACATACTGGGACCCAGATTGAAGAGAGGGAACAGGCATAGGTCCCGTAAGGTCTGCATGGACCAGGGCAAGAGGTGATGTCCTCTCGCTAGAGGACTTGGGGAATGCTTGTCAGTGTGCCTTACCTTCATGGCACTCTAGGCATGCACCATCCTTGAGACCATGAGCACAATCAGTCGAGTAGATGCCATGTGCATTTGCATGCTTTAACATGTCTGTTATTGCATTAGTATGTATATGCGCCAGTCTGCGGTGAATGAGCTCAATGTGCCTTGAGTCTGTGCCAGTTACAGTGTGAACTTGTGGCCAATGTGAATGGGTGTGAATGAGGGGAAGGAGGGTGAGCCGGTACAGCATGTCAATGTGAAGGGGCCCATCAGCCAGCAACTCATCAGTAGCATCATAAAGCATGCATCGCTGCTTCTGCATCACAGTGGAAATGTTGGCTTGTTTGTCTAACCGTCCACCTGATAGGAGATTGACTTTCAAATGAGGAACATACAGCACGCCAGTCAACCATAGCACACCCCCTGGCGCTTGCAATGCAACTGTGCTCACGCCCTCAACATGGAAGATTTTCCCTGAACCGGTTCTCACACCATCCACACCAAGCGTTGCATGCAATTTAACAAACAACTGACGATGCGGGGACATGTGATGTAACGTGGTAGCGTTAAACAACCACTCATGCATGGGTAGGGCATGGCCCGTAGTGACATGGGTGTGACCTAGCCGCTGACCTGAGTGTTGTGATGTAAAGTGTGGTGGCGCCATGGCGTCTGTCTCATGGAGCTGAGGCTCCAGCGGGGCTGTCCAACTGAGCCCGGGTGGTGGAGGAGTTGGCTGCTGTGCCTGAGCCGTCTCCGTGTACACGTGCATAGCCCACTTAGGCACGGGCAAAGGAGTGTGCGAGAAGGGAGGCACGTAGTATGCGCCTGGGTAGGTGGATGTTGCAAGTGCTGAGGGCAAGGGCAATGTCTGCTGCATCTACGACCCAAATGTTGCCGCACCAAAAGGTACCACGGTTGGTACTGGGGCACCTGGTCCCGTGCTCTGCGGCCCATTCTAGCCGGCAATCGATTGATGTGACTGCTGCTGCTGGGGCCACTGGCGCTGTTGCTGCTGCTGCTCGGCCACTGGTGTTGCTACTGCTGTTGCGGCTGCTGCCAGTGGCGCTGCTACTGCTGCTGCCTGTCCATCATTTGGCGCTACAGTGCAGGACAACGACGCCAAAAGTGCCCTGTTTGATTGCAAAAAATACATCTTTGATCTCCGCATCCACGCCATCGGCCCCTACCAGCGCTCCCAACGTTACTCCTCCCTCCTGTACTGTTGGTCCCGATCTGTGTGTGTGTGTGTGAAGTGGATGGACGGTTCTTGGCCAGATGAGGTGCCTTGATGCGCATAGGCTGTCGGAGCACCCACGGTGTCACGAGCTTCTCCTTTGAGAATATCTTCGTAGTTGCAGAGTTGAGCAAAGATGACAGACAGGTCAATGCCCTCGATCTCTGCCACAGGGTGACGGCAGTCTCTGTACTACTCACCCAGATGCAAGAGCACCACATCC
This sequence comes from Penium margaritaceum, assembly GCA_023375785.1. NCBI lineage: Eukaryota > Viridiplantae > Streptophyta > Zygnematophyceae > Desmidiales > Peniaceae > Penium > Penium margaritaceum. The sequence goes on from SZWC01026533.1 coordinate 18,149, forward strand.
AGCCACTCAAGGATGGAGCATGCCGCACCGAGTCCAAGTAGACATCGCCGAATGTCCATAGCTTCGTCCTAGTAGTTTGCTATTGGTGCTCCAGATTTGGGGAAGAGATTGCGTAACTTGTCTCACAGGGTCACGACTAGCGTCATGCCTTGTTCTTCCTGGCGGGTAGTGAGATGTCTCCAGGCATCATGTGGCCGAGGATCTCCCGTGCGAGAGTCAGTCGGGTATGCTCCCTTTCCCCCAAAACGGTACTCGCGCAGGGCATATGACTGCGAATCAGGAAGCGCGCGATGCAGTGCGTTGAACACACGAAGGAGAACTTGCGCATCAGTAGTGTCTGGAGCCGGTTGGAGGTAGGAGCTCTCCAAGCCATGCTTAGCGGACCAGTCCAGGATCAGGTCCTTCCAGGCTAGGAAGTCCCAGGTACCCAGCTGAGGCAGTGACATGTCCTTGGATCCCAAGCCGAGTTGTGTGACGGCGGGGGCCGTGAGGGTCACGGCCGATGGATCACCGTCTTGGGGACCATTGACCCTCCCACCTGCTATGCTACCCCCGGCGTTGGACATTCCCACTACTGAGGAGGCCGGATGCGACTAGAACCTGCTCCTGCTGATCAAGAAAATATCGGCAGCAATCCGCCTGGCCCACTTTGGGCCTAGTTTTCGGATGAGAGCCTTACGCTCTGGGAAAACGCCTTAGGACCTATTGGGGAACCTGCATCCAGCCCCGAGACCCTTCCGAGCCCGTTCCCACCCCACTTGCGCGGTCCCCCACTGCTAGGGGAACCCTTGGGGTGCCTAGCGGGTCGGCTCCGCCGCCCCTTGACCACCACACGGACTGTGGGTGACTCTTCCTCCTCAGCGCCTATGGCGCGGCTTGCGCGGTCCCCTCAGGGAGCGTTTGACGCCCCTACACTGACCGCGGGACTGCTTGCGACGCCGACGGCACGTGGACGGCCACGTGACCTAATCTGGCCGCCCTTCATTTTGCTTGCTGCCCCTCTCTCAATTTCTTTGAGGCCAGCGAGCCTGCTCTGATACCATGAGAAAACTCCTATGACCAGATTGCACTTTGTTTCGAGGCGAATGGTGGACTGTAGAGGAAGTTAGGGTCAAAACAAGGTCCGGAGCCATGAAAAACTACAAGTCATCAAGTAAGAGATTGTATTTCTCTTACGGGTGAGGATCGCTAGTCGATCCTCACCCATCGGCCGGCGAGCGAAACTCGTCGGTGAACTGCGAAGTGTGAGGACAAAATCCTTGCATGCCCCTAGAACGTGGGTTTTCGAACTCGGATAACCCCTGGGGGTGTAGACAAACATACTACGAAGCAAACCTACAATTTTCCTAACCAGTTTCAAGAGCGTGGACTAATCTAGGCATCACAAGAATGTAACATCATTGCTGCCAAGCTAAATTCCTACATGTGAATATCCAAACCAGAGTGACTGTAGGCTACACTGCCAAGGTGGAGGCGAGCACACAGGAGCATGAATCCCAGGGCGACAAGCTGATACGCCAGGATGCCGTCCGCTCACGATGTGTCGCCCCCACTTCCTGGACCAGCGTGCCCTGCGCATTCACGACCACAAGAGAAAGTATACACAGGAGAATTGACAGGCGGGTGGGGGGTTAGGGATGGTACATATGTGTGTAGCATTGATGAGATGGGGGTTGGGGGCTTACGATTGAGTTGGTGGACTTCCTCGATGGTGTGGTCATTGAGGTTGGTCGGGTGGCGTCATTCGTTGAGAAAAAGGGTGTGTGTTTCAGTCTGGTGGTTCTGTCCACAGAACTCACATGCATAGACTGACATGTTCACGAGGATGGGTTTTGGTTGATGGTGCGTAGCGGATCGCCGCAGGCACACGGAGACAGTCACGATCGTCCTCATGTGGGATTGCAATTGCCTTTAGGATGCCATTGCGCGCCCCGGTCAGTGGGTCTTCGTAATGGTGAAGGTGTAGCAATTGCTTATGAAGAGGATGGGTGGCTGGCGGGATTATGATTTTTGTGAAGAGGGAGATTATGTTGTACGTGGTGTAGGTGTCCGGTTTGTGGCGTATGACAATGGTCACAACGGTGGGATGGCGGGCGAGGTGATCTTTGAATTCGGGGCAGGTTTGGCGGACACCATTGATAAGGATAGGGGTACCCTTGTCGTTGAGTGCATGGAACGGGAGCGAGCGCATCGCGCGGTGATGCTTGCCGCATCCGCATCCGGGAAGATCAGCAGTTCCTTTGCATTCTTCTTCCCATCCTGTAAATGTTGTCAGTGTGTTTGGTGACTACCTGGCTGACGTAGTCAGCAGAAAAGGTTTTCCCCGCGATGAGTTTGCAGAGGAAGGTGTTGGTCACGTCTGTTTGGAGATGTGACATCTCGTCCAGGATGAGAAGGTAGATTAGGCGGCCTGCCGCAGTGTCTTTGTCTGCAAAATATTCAGCAAATGCTGTTGCATCGGCGACTGAGCGGTTTAGGGCGTCCCGCCCGCGTTCGCACAGGCGGAGAAGCCTGTCTAGAAGGGCTGGGGGTGCTGGCACATGGCGTGTGTTCGGGAGGAGGGGCTCCTTGGGGGTTTTAATGGTGGTCTCTGCCGCCGCCGGGTTGGGGACAGAGTTGGCGGAGAGGAGAGATTGCATCCCTCCCGGTGGGGGCTGCGTGGTAGGGGTGGAGCTCTGCATGGCTGAATGGGGCTGGTTGGTTGGGAGGGCTATGGGGCCGTGAGTATTAGCAAGGGAACGGTAAACTGAGGGTGCCGTAACAAGTGCTTGTGCTGTGCCGAAGGGCCCGGCACCTGCCTGGTTGGGAGCAGCGGGGTGGTGCATGCGTTGGTTGATAGCGGTGTCTTTGCTTTCCCTGTCAGGGGAGAGGCTGCGCTTGCGGGAGGTGGTTTCTGAAACTGTCTCGGTGTTGGGGTGGGCAAGGCCGATACGTCCATCCTCCAAAAGGACTACCTAGAGGTCATCCATCTGGAATTCTGGAGGGGCGGCCATGGTTGGGCTTATGTGTGTTCTGGAAACTACTTGAGAGAGGCCTTGAAGGCCTACTGGTCGATCTCGGACCCCACAAATGGGGACACACCGACTAGGTTTTAGAGGTGGGAGAGGAGGGGGGGGGGGCATGCGTGGTCCTTGAGAGCAGGGGAGAGTGGGAGGGAGGAGTGTGGGTGGTTGGGTTGAGGGTGGGGGTGGGGTAGGGGCGGGTGGGTCTAAGGGGGGGGGAGGGGAATTTTGATGGGAGGCTGAGGGTTTGCTCCAAGAGGACTGTGTAGTGATAGAATAGGTTGGAGGAGACTTGTGGGATGAGGGGGGCTGTGAGGGAGGAAAAGGGGGAGTAGGGAGGGGATGACCTGATGTGAGCAAGGGGCGGGGTAGTTTAGGGTGGGAGGACGGCGGGTTTGTGTTGTTGACATGAGCAAAAGGGCGGGGGGGGGGGGTGGAGGAGCTTGCCAGATGGGTAGAAAATTGGAAAGAAATCTGATTTTGGAGGGAATGGAAGGAGGGGAGAGGATTGGATTGGGGCGGGGGGGGATAGGGGAGGGAAGGGAGAGGGGCTACCTGGCGGTGTGCGGGGTGTGGTGTCTCTCCATTTGGCGCCAGGACCCTTCGTGTGTCAAGCAAGCGCTGCGTGGGGGCGTAGAGACACCGGCAGGTCCCTTGGCGATGTGGAGATGAAGCGATAGGCGGCGAGGTGGAGGCCTTGCCCCGTCTGGTGATGTTGTCGCTTCGTTGCTGGGTGGAGTCGCTCGCTTGCCATTCTGTGTGGATAGGAGGTGAGTGGTGTGGCTGATTTGGGGGGGTGTTAGCGCTTTGGAGGTCTCGCCGGGTATGGAGAGGGATTGGTTAGTGGCAGATTGGGGGAACTTTCGTCAGTGGGCTGATGATGGGTCCTGGTCCGTGGGGGTCGGGGAGGTTGTCTGGCCATGTCTGGACTTGGCTTGGGGGTTGCCATGTGGAGGAAAGTGCGGTTGTGGGGGTTGAGGTGTTTGGGCTGCCCCGGGTCTCTCTGCACTTCTGTGCGTGGGGTGCAGAACGTGTTTCCGGTGGGGCGCTGTGTTGTGGCGTGGAAAAATAGGCTTCGACACTGGGGTACGCTGAGGGGGATACGGGGCAAGAGTGGCGAGGGTGGGGAGAGGGCGAGAGCGGGGCAATATTGGTTTTGCGGCGGGGCAATCTGCTGAGTTGCCACCGACTGCGTGTGTGATAAATGATGGGGTTAATGAGGACAGTGAGCGGTTTGTGCTGGGGGTTTGTGGGGGGGATGGGGGGTTGTGCTTGTTCCATTTTTGGTATGTCAGCTGCGGTAAAGTGCTCAAAACTGGTAGCCACATGCCAACGATGAGGGCGAGCGCTGTTTTGATGCGTTCCGCCGGCGGGGTCCGTGTCTGGTAGCGTGGCTGGCTGCGGTTTGGGATTGGTGGCGACAAAGCCAACGTGGGAGGATTGGGGATGACAAAGGGGATGGTGAGGAGGAGGACTGTTAATGCCAGGCCTATGTGGCACACTGCCTGGTGGGGTCTGGAGGCTTGGCGGTATCCGGGGCTGCCATGTTTGCGCCTGCGCCGGTGGAGCTACGCTAGTTGCGGCCGAAGGTTGCATGTTGGGCCATAGCGGGGGCCAAAAGCGGGAGAACGGTTTCTCGTCAAGCGGGCTCAGAGCAGGGGCTCCGGTGTGGCCGTGTGAACGGCAGCCATCGGTCGTTGGCAATCGCACGCGGGCGACTTGTAAGAAATGTACGTGAATGTGTAACACAACGAGAATTTCAAACAGAACCTAAATTTTATAGTCAATAATGGACTGTCGTAATCATTGCTTGATTACGACAGTCCATGGACACTGTTCCGCGATCGACACCATGAGGTCGCGTCTAGTTTGACGCAAACGCGTGAAGCAAGCAATGGAAATCGAATCCCATCGAGCATTTGACAGGAATTATGGTCAAGAAGTTTCCACCATTCTTTCTAAAGAAATGCATGAATAATTATGAATAATCAACAAATCATAAACTTATAAAGAAACAACAATGTAGCTTGGAAGGGGTGAGGCGAGCCATGACGACACAGGCAAGGAAAGACCACTCCGATGAGGAGGATGGTCATTCAGTTTTACAACGCAAACTTTTCCGAGCTCGTCGAGACCTTTCAACGCTAAGTCCCAACTTCCACGTTACATTTGGTACCAGAGCCAGAACGACCGGTGACCTCACGCTCGTCCTCATCCCTCCGTGCACTTCGTCACGTTGCACGGGGAGAAGTGTGCCCATCGATGAGTGATGGTCGCACTTTGTAGTTGCGCTGGCGGAACGCTACCCGCCCACTACTACACATCCACCACTCGCTCACTCTCACCCTCCCCAACCTTTGAGTTCCTACTTCGCCCCGACTACTCCACCCTCGCAAAACCTCTCTCTCTCTCTCTCTCTCTCTCTCTCTCTCTCTCTCTCTCC
>SZWC01026535.1:22080-32284 GCA_023375785.1 Penium margaritaceum
GCGCTATCCCTCTCGTATGAAAAATGGTAGATCACTGCTAAGCAGTTCAAAAATCACAATGGGTGCCAAAATCAACAATGCATCCGCGACCTTGTACAGGATGCAATGCGGAGTTGCCCCACCTTTCTGAAACATCTCCATCAACAGACACACACAGATATGGCGTGGCATACATATGAAGCCATATGAAAATCTTTTTATCTGCCCGCAGTTAATAGATAGATAGAAAAATAGATTATGTTTATCGTTGCTACCCTTTCACAGGGAATGGACGGTGGCACTGCGCCACATGTGACAGTAAGAAACTGTCATAAAACGGCCTCCGGGTGGAGGCAGTTCCAACGTGGCCTGACGGGTCTACTGTGCTCACGGCTATGTTTTGTGCAGGTTCTGAGTCTAAGCATGAGCTTTCTGGTCGCCCCACGCTATGTTTCTTTGAGTTGAAGGCATTTGTGAGATAGTCACTTTTGCGAAGGGAATAACGCGATTTTGCATTAGTTTTAGAATATAAACATGATGTGAACATTTGTATGGCTATTCATGAGCTCTCCAACGCACCAAACCGTGCGTGATTCCGGTATCCGTAGCTCCCGCTACGTCAGTCGAAGCGCAGCACCCCAAACCAGCCGCTCACTCGGCGGCGCGTACCACGTCGCCCGCCGAGGCGCCTTCACACATCAAGGACCCATCAAAACGCCATTCCGGAGGCGCAGATGTCCTTACGCGTAGTGGCGGCGCCCCTTGCGTCTTTGGGGTCTGTTTTGATGAGTTCATCATCGAGTTAGGTGATGGGGATGGATGTGGGTCGAAACCTGTTTGCAATCAGAGTTTCGAAGTCCCCGAGTAACAGAATGTACTACTGAGTTCCGGACGCCGAGCCAGAAATTTGGCTAAGTCCCTCAGTAACAAAACTGCACTACTGGCATCCGGCGGATCATTCGCCGGACGCCTCGGCAGCCCTTCCAGAGCAAAATCTCCAGATGGACTTTTGTTACTCGGTCAGGTTGATTATCCACCTCCGGTCGAACCGCGGTCGACTCCCAGAGCCGTCGCGCACACCCCAACTTTGGAAGCCCATATCTCCCTTGTAACTTGTCGGATTCCGGTGAAACAACTTCCACCGGATTCAACGACTTCTCAACTTTCAGGGGCAATCCTCTATTTTAGGATCCGAGCAATCCTCAAGTTTCCAAATCCGTCGACGAGGATTTTCCTCTCTCTGGCGGCTAGTCGGCGCCTCCCGGCGCCGCACTTGGGCATGCAGAGGGGCAAATCTTCAACATTCTCCCCCTTGCAACTGCTATGCTTGCTTCTCCTGCTTGCTCTTACTCATCTTCAGCTGCGCCCTCCAGCCCATCATAGCTGGTCATCCCAAGCCCGGCCACGCTCAATGCGTGCCGGTCCACGGGTTGTGCTTTGGTCAAGCAATCCGCAAGCATGTTGTGCGTGTTGCAATGCTGCAGCACCACTTGGCCCTTTTCAACCATGTCCCGTGCGTAGTGGTAACGCACGTTGATGTGCTTTGTCCTCCTGTGCTGCGTCGCGTTATTCGTCAGCAAGATTGAGCCGGTGTTGTCCTCTTGCACCACCGTAGGCTCCTGCTGTGGCACGCCCAGCTCCCCCAGCAACCTGCGGAGCCACACAGCTTCCTTGACCGCCTTGTCTAGCGCGATGTACTCTGCTTCCACTGTGGAGGTGGCGACGCATTCTTACTTTCTGCTGCACCACGAGACCGCTGCACCAGCGAGGAAGAACATGTAGCTGGATGTGGACTTTCGCTTGTCCACATCGCCAGCGTAGTCTGCATCCGTGTAGCAGACCAGACACAAAGGGTTCGCCCGCCCCTTGCTGTCGAACCTGAAGCACGCATGCCGCGTCGCCTACAGGTAGCGGAGGATACGATTGACCGCCTGCAGGTGTAGTGGCCCTGGATTGGCCACGTACCTGCTCACTTGGCCCACTGCGTAGGCCGGGTCTGGTCCAGTCGCCACCATGGCGTACATGAGGCTGCCCACCGCCGATTGGTAGGGCACCCTTGCCATATCCTCCCGCTCTTCTTTTGTTTGCGGCGCCATTGCCGCACTCAGTTTACAGGTTGTAGAGACCGGACTGCCAACTGGTTTGCACTCCTCCATGCCGTACCGCTTCAGCACCTCGGCCACATATTTGGCCTGCCCCAGCTCAAGTGTGTGCGCCCTCCGGTTCTGTGTGATGCTCACCCCGAGGTAGTACACCAGCTCCCCATGTCCGACATCTGGAATCTGCTGCTCAGCTGCTCTTTCAGCCGTTGTAGGCTCGGCAGGTCCGTCGAGCACAAAATCAGGTCGTCCACATAGAGTGTGACAATCTGATGAAGCTGTTTGTCGCGCCGCACGTACACGCTGTGATCCGCCTCACAGCGCTTGAAGCCGAGTTGTGCCATAAAGCTGTCCATCTGTTGGTACCAGCATCGGGGGGATTGTTTTAGCCCATACAAGGACTTCCGCAACTTACACACCTTGCCCTCCGGCACCTCCACCCCCTCTGGCACCTCCATGTAGATCTCTGTCTATGATGCCGTTGAGGAAGGCCGTCTTTACGTCCATTTGGTGGAGCTCCATGTCCTTCGCGGCCGCCACTGCAAGGATCGCCCGGATGCTTGTGAACTTGGCGACGGGAGCAAACGTCTCATCGTAGTGCTCCCCCTTACGCTTTGCGAAACCCTTTGCCACCAGCCGCGCCTTGTATTTGTCAACCACACCTTCCTTTCAGAACTTGGTCTTAAAGACCCACTTTGAGCCGATGACCTTGGCATCTTTCGGCCTGTCAACCAGCTCCCACGTATCATTTTCCGTGATGGACGCCAGCTCTGATTTGATGGCTGCGTCCCATTGATCCCCTTCGAGCCGTGTAAGCGCCTCTTGCACGGTAGTCGGCTCCGTTGATGCAGCCAACATGCACCGCGTAATGCCAATCCATCGACCGGTGCTTGCGTCAAAGCGCTTCCCCGCTTTTCGCTGCCTCCTGCTGCGGCGCGGTAGTTTTGGTGGCGCATCATCGCTCTGCTGCAATCCCTTCAACGCAGCACGCTCCAGTGAATCATCGACCGGACGGCTCCCCAAGGATCTCTCTCGTTCTGGCGAAACATCGCCCGAACGATCAGCACGTCCAGTGGGTTTTCCACCGACGCCCGATGCACACTCTACCGGGAGTGCGCGCCTTGGCACCCTTGGTGCCTCATCCGCCGGATCCTTCCGGTGGATCTCCTCATCAGCTTGATCGTCATCAGAGTCCTTTGCGTCGGCTGCCACCGCTGGTGCACCTTCGCGCTCTGATGCCGCATCCTCAACTTCAGCGTCCGCCGGCTCCTTCTCATAATCAAGCAGCTAGAACCACTCCCCCGTCTTTGGAGAGTCCACCACGCCAGCATCGTTGCTGCTAATGTAGCTGTGTTTCTCGTCAAACTCGAGGTCTCAGCTGCGGATTACCTCCTCTTTGCGCATGTCGTAGAGCCTGTACGCCTTATGCGCGCTCTCATAGCCAAGGAAGAGATACGAATTTGCCCGCGGCTCCACCTTGCTGTCGTGCCTCTGCGCAACCTGCACCATCGCATGCGCCTTGCACCCGAACAATTTCAGGTGTGCTACACTTGGCTTGCACCCGCTCCAAACCTCCTGCGGCATCTTCCAGCCGCTCCTCCCCTTCAGCACCGCTGTAGGAGTGAGGTAGATGGTGTAGCTCGCCGTACGCACAGCTTCCGCCCATAAGCTTTGCGGCAATTCCGCATCCACCAACATGGTCCGTACCATGTTCAGTAGCGTCTGGTTCGTCTGCTCCGCCACGCCATCTGACTTAGGCGAATACTGCGTAGTTTGTTGCTATTTTATGCCCTGCTGCTTTATCCACCCGCTACAGCCCACGTACTCTCCGCCGTTGTCACTGCGTAGCACTCTAACCTTCCGGTCAGTATGCCTCCCCACCACGGCAACATACTCATTCAGCCGGTCCAGGACCTCGCCTTTCCGCTTCATAAAGTACACAAAGAGTTTTCTGCTGTAGTTGTCAATGAAGGTGACAAAGTACCGCACACCGCTCTTTGACGTCGTCTTGAATGGTCCGCACAAGTCGATGTGCATGACCTCCAGCAGGTCCGAGGCGCGATTCACATTCTCGTTGAATGGTTTGCGCCGCGCCTTGCCCAAAGTACAAGGTTCACACTTTTTGTGCTTTGCTACATCTGTCGCCTCTTCCACACCATCGATGACGAGGCCGCGTACCAGCTCGCGCTTTGCCATCTCCTTCACGACTGCGGGTGAGGAATGCCCCAGTCGTGCCAGAGCTCTAGATCAGCTCCCCCTCCTTTGGCCAGGTTGACGGTGCGTTCCTGCTAGTCTACTGAATCTGTCACCGCGGGGATCACCTTGGTCTCCACGATGTAGAGGCCTCCCTTGCGCTTAGCCTCCAGCACGGGCTCGCCGCCACCGTCCTTCCGCACGAATGCCCCTCTTCTCCTGAAGAGCACCTCGTACCCCTTGTCACTCAGGCGGCTAACACTTAGAATATCAGTCAAGCCAGGTACATGCTGCACGTCCTTGATGACGCGCTGCACCCGCTTTCCACCAACCACTACCTCCACGTCCACGTCTCCTTCGCCAGCCGCCGGCTCGACCTTGTCGTTCGCGACCACCATGGATTTGCTGGACTTGGTGTAGTTGATGAACCCGACCTTCTTGACCTGGGTATGCTCCTCCGCTCCGGAGTTAAGGCATCGCCGGTTGGCCTTCTTGAGGGAGTGGTTTTGAGTGCCGTTGAGGAGTGCCTTCTTGCCTTTGGCATCCTTGCCGCCGGCCTTTGCCTCCTCGGTGCACTCACGGGCCCAATGGCCCTCCTTGCCGCAATTTCAGCACGCACCCTTCTTGGCGCCCTTCTTGGCGCCCTTCTTGCCGCCGCCATGTCCGCCACCTCCCTTGGCCCCGCTTCTGCCACCATGCGTTTTGGTGACGAGGGCCGATGAGGACAACGAGGACTCTCCGCAGCTCTGTCGCTGCGCCTCGTTGCGGATGTACTCTACGACCGCGCCATAGGTGAGCTTGTCCTCTGCCCATCCTCCCAAGACTGTAATGAGAGGGCTCCAACTGTCAGGAAGGGCCATGAGGAGGGCCATCGCTTGCAGCTGCGTGTCGATCTTCCACCCCACTTCATTGCACTGTGAGGCAAGCGATTCGATCTCTTGCATGGCGGTGATGACATCATCTCTCTCCTCGATTCTCACTGTCAGGAGTCGCTTCGTTGCGAAGATTTTATTCACCAGCGACTTGGATTTATGGATGTCACAGAGTTTTTGCCAAGCTTCGGCTGCCAGCTTGCAGCCCTGGAAGTAGCCCCACTGCGTCCCGGCCGTCCCGGACACCAGCAGCATGAGCAACTCCATGTTCTTCTTTGCGAAGGCCTGCTTCTGCTCTTCCTTCACCGTCGCTTTGTCCAGGACTTTCGTTCCCTTCATGACCTCCAGCAGCCCCTTATGCGCGAGGTGCAGCTCGAAGTGTCACTACCATAGCCCGTAGCCAGGGCCTCCTGCATACTTCTAGATGGGTTGCGTCTCCTTCTGTGCCATTTGCGCAGTCTTCAACTCCAGGACCTCAGAGCTTGACGGCGAAGTCGTCCCTGACGATAGTCCCATCCGCCGTGAAAGCCGTGAGTGATGTGTAGACCGGTCAGGACTGTGGGCCCATAACCCTATATCATAAAACGGCCTCCGGGTGGAGGCAGTTCCAACGTGGCCCGACGGGTCTACTATGCTCACGGCTATGTTTTGTGCAGGTTCTGAGTCTAATTGTGAGCTTTCTGGTCGCCCCACGCTATGTTTCTGGGAGTTGAAGGCATTTGTGAGATAGTCACTTTTGCGAGGGGAATAACGCAAATCTGCATTAATTTTAGAATATGGACATTATCTAAACATTTTTAGGGCTAGTTATGAGCTCTCCAACACACCAAACTGTGCGCAATTCGGATAACCATAGCTCCCGCTATGTCAGTCGAAGCGCAGCACCCCAAACCAGCCGCTCACTCGGCGGTGCGCATCACGTCGCCCGCCGAGGTGCCTTCACACATCAAGGATGCATCAAAACGTCATTCTGGAGGCGCAGATGTCCCCACGCGTAGTGGCGGCGCCCCTTGCGCCTTTGGGGTCTGTTTCGATGAGTTAATCATCGAGTTTGGTGATGGGGATGGATGTGGGTCAAAACCTGTTCGCGGACCTGCAGTCGGAATTTTGTCCCGGAGTAAGTCCCCGGAAGTCTCCGAGTAAGAGAATGTACTACTGAGTTCCGGACGCCGAGCCAGAAATTTGGCTAAGTCCCTCAGTAACAGAATTGCACTACTGGCATTCGGCGGATCATTCGCCGGACGCCTCGGCAGCCCTTCCGGAGCAAAATCTCCAGATGGACTTTTGTTACTCGGTTAGGTGGATTATCCACCTCTGGTTGAACCGCGACCGACTCCCAGAGCTGCCGCGCACACCCCAACTTTGGAAGCCCATATCTCCCTCGCTACGTGTCGGATTCCGGTGAAACAACTTCCACCGGATTCAATGACTTGTCAACTTTCAGGGGCAATCCTCTATTGTAGGATCCGAGCAATCCGCGAGTCGCCAGATCCGTCGACGAGGATTTTTCTCTCTCTGGCGGCTCGTCGGCGCCTCCCGGCGCCACACTTGGGCATGCAGAGGGGCAAATCTTCAACAGAAACAAGGACATGCAAGCAGGAAAACCATGGAGGGGGCATACATTTGCCCAAATTCATATGTAAAGAAGCAAGTTAAGACCAAAGAAAGTGATGATATCCTAATCTTGAGGGGAGGGATTGCACAGGAGGTCAATAAGGGATGAAAAACCAATGGTGGCCAAGGAGGCCTAATAACGGCATATCACGGTTGCTTAGCTCCATTGCGTACTAGCTAGAGAGATTTGTACATGCTACGAGTTTGCTTTAGACGATTCCATAATGTTGATTGAGCAGTGGCTGTCAACCTGGGCTTATGATGCTCAGGATGTGGCGTTGGCGCGTGGGAGGAGGAGCACATGGTGGATGCCGGTAATCCAGTGTTTGCTACAAGCTGGGACCACTGTGGTAGATGTAGTATACCTGGATTATGTCTACCACTCAAGACCCCAAGAAAGCCTCAGACTCTTGGTCCGAACTGTCCCGTGCTTTCACCCGCTCTAAACTACGCTCGATTCTTCTCTCCCCTTGTCTGTCTAGATCCTTTGCGTGAAGCATCGTAGATCAGAAAAGAAAAAAGACAGGGAAACCAATCCCGCACCTCAGAAGACACTAGACAGTCCCGCACAAAGTGCAATACTAGGTGAGGAAACTAGGTGGGCATACATGGAGAGCAACGGCGTAATGCTAGAGGGAGGTGGAGCTCATAGGGGAGGCTGGATGTGCAAATCTGCAAAAGAGCGTGCACGTGAAAGGATGGGATAGGGAGAGATAGTGAAGGAGGTAAGCCAGGGGAACGAGGCACCACAACCTGGTAGAATAGGAGAGCCTTGGGGATATCAGTAGTAGGGGTAAAACTGGCGATTGGTTGAGTGGAAGGGTTGGTGGAGGACAGTATGGAAGCTAGCTCCTAGTGCTTGAGAAAACAAGGGTTGCAAGGAGGGAATGAGGGGTGAAGGAGTGAGGGGAGTGGAAGTGAGCAAAGAATCCAGACAGACAAGGGGAGAGGAGAATCGAGCGTAGTTTAGAGCGGGTGAAAGCACGGGACAGTTCGGACCAAGAGTCTGAGGCAAGTGAGGTGCACAGGATATGGGCAGCACATTGAAGTGAGACATGCCATGGTGATTGGTGCTCGACATGCCAACAGTAAGCGAAATCGGTAATAAGATGTACCGGTAGCGCTTCCAAATATGTCGCATTCCCAGAATCGTAGACAAAGGGCAAGAACTGGAGTGGGAGAGTGTTTGAATCTACATGTATGAGGTCGCATGGTGTCAATCTTGCAACTATTGTGGCACACCAAAAGATTCCATCAAGATGTAGTTTATGGGCATTTTAAAGGCCATGTGAAATAGGAGCAACGTACTAGTGCGAGGGTGGGTGGACTTCACATTGCAATACCAAACATTAGGCGGGAGAGGCAGAGGGTGCAGACGAGAGTAAGGTGGAGGGGCACGGTGTGTATAGATGATGAAGTGCATTTCCATTGGACGGCCTCTAACACCTCTTTTGCCTTTGTGATCAGTGACTTTGTGTCAATTATGTGCAAAGAGGTAGCAGAGAAATGTAGGCCAAGGTAAGTGTATTTGTTGGAGAGGGAAAGGGAGCATGCCGGGGGTAATGTGGGAAGGCAAATGTTAGGGCTACACATGTTGCGAGATGGGTAAAAGACTAAGACAGCGTATTTTATTGGCTAGATTGTATGGTCAAGGGCACTGAGAGAGTAGAATGCCTCGTCCACTGGATGCTGAAGGCTGCTAACTGACTCAATGAGGACAACATTATCAGCATGTAGGAGGGGTGGAATGGGTGTGCGAAGAAGAGTGGGAGCATCTATGTTGATGTGAGAGATGGCGGGTTCTAGGGGGTTCAATGTGGTAGTTGACGAGCGTAGGACTGCACGGGTTACCCTACACAAGGCCGTGGCGAATTGGAAAGGGATCCGAGTGGCCGACATGGCTGTGGACGCCGGCGCTGGCTGACGAATAAAGTTTTTCCCACAGTGCGGACTTTGTTTGTGGTGAGGTCAAGAGCAACGAGTTGGGCAAAAAGCATTTCATGGCTGACGGAGTCGTAGGCCTTGCAAAGGTCTAGGAAAGTAGCATCGAGAGGACGCTTCCTACGGCGGGCCGAGAGAACAAGGGGGTGCAAGGTGAAGGAATGGACTAAAGAGTCTTCTTAGGAGAAAAGCGTTTTGGGCAGGATGAAGGCATTAGTTAGCGGCTACGCGTGACAGCAACAGTGAGTGAAGTGGAGTAGAGATTGGTGAAGTTTGGATGTATAATAAGAAGGTGATAAATGTCAGGGTCCGTGCGGTCTCCACGCTTATGTGTGAGGTGGATGAGGGTTTCTGTGCACTGTGGTGGAAAGGAGTTAGTGGAGAGGTATGCTTTACAAGCGTGCCAAGGAAGGGGGCAAACTCGCGTAGGAGGAGGTCCTCAAGCCTTAATCCATGGGTTTCTTGGGCTCTAGGCCTACGCAATTGGTCCAGTGTCTCTTCTACGGTTCGGCTCAAAACTGGCCGTTGGGTGAATTTTGCATCAGGTAGCGGTGGGTGTGCATCGGGAGAGAGGTCAATTATAGGCGGGAGGGTTGGCCGTGCAAACACTACTATAGCATAGGATCCCCATTGTGCTGGTGGGCTAGAGGCTCGTGGCAAGTGCCTAGTAGAGAATGAGCACCAAAATGCAGGTGGATTGCTGATAAAGAGATTGAATCTGCGGGTAGAAGGGCCAACATGATACTTGGCTTTGGCGGGTTTGCATGTCTAGCGACAAGCAAGCATCAGGCGAGCGGTTTGGGGAGAGTGTGGGGATCAACTGCAGGCGGATTAGTGGGCATGGTGTGTAGAATGCGCCGTGCCTTCACTTGCAAACTCCAAGACTTGAGCTCTAGAAAGCCACGTGGGAGAATTTAAAAAGCAGACCTTGAAAGGAGTGCGCCTTGGGAGAATCACCTCCAATACTATACAAGGGCTGAATCTGGGTGAAAATGGAGATCACATAAGTAGGTGGAAGAACATGAATGAAAATACAAATCACAACGGTACATATACATATGCATGTAAATGTACATGTACATGTACATGCACATATTTATATACATGTAAATGTACATGTACATGTACATGCACATGCTTGTATACATGTACATATGCATATACATATACATATAAGTATACATGTATACATATACATATACATATACATATACATATACATACACATACACATACACATATACATATACATATACATATACATATACATATACATATGCATATACATATACATATACATATCCATATACATATACATATACATATACATATACATATACATATACATATACATATACATATACATATACATTTACATTTACATATACATATACATATACATATACATATACATATACATATACATGTACACATACACATACACATACACATACACATACACATACACATACACATACACATACACATACACATACACATACACAT
>SZWC01026536.1:5000-12932 GCA_023375785.1 Penium margaritaceum
CTGAAATGGGCGGCGTGGACTGCCCTGCTCACATGTCTCCAGCTCCGGCACCTCCTTGTGATTCGCCGCTGGGTACCCCTGTAGCGCCGCCGCCCAGAGCTCCGGAAACGTCCCCCTCCGCCACTCCCCTCGCTCTCGCTCCGCACCCCCTCCCGGATCCCCTGGACCTGGCATGCGAAGGAGAATCCGCACCTCCTGCCATATCTGCAGGCGACTACAAACAAACGACAGGGGGGCTAAGTCCGCCACCGATGTCAGTCCGAGGCAACCCATGCGCACTGGCAGCTGCGCCTGTCGCTCAGCATGCGTCACCGCCCGGCCCTCTCGCATAGACGCCGCTCCCTCCATCCACAAGAGCCGCCATAAACACTGCCCCACTTGCTCGTCGAACCGTCGCACACGTGATGTCCACCACTGAGACGGGGGCGTGAGTCATGTGAAGTGCTGTAGCAGCTGCGTCATGCACTCTCGCAGGATGCTGAATGCTGCCTGGGCGTCTGGCAGGTCCACCAGGGTCTCCAACACCTCCTCCACCTCATGAACCGCCCCATCCAGCCGTCCTCTGTAGAACTCCTCCGTCCCCATAGGCGCCCCGAGGACCATCATCCCCTCCACCACCCGAATACTCCTGCAAGGCTAGCTGGGACCTGCTCCACACTTGCCGGCAGGAACAGCTGGCACTTGCGGGGCTGGACCTCCTTCCTGACCGCTGCTAGCCCCTCCTGTAATGCTGCAAATCCCGCCTCCAGATCACGGGCGGGCCTGAGCAAATATGTGTCGTCCAGGGACGCTAGTACCCGCCCCGTCTCTCCCGTCGCTGCCTGAGCTCCCTCCAGTGCGCCCTGCTGCGCCAGCGCATACAGGAATGGACTGATCGGGTCACCCTGTCTCACCCCTCTCTCCAGGTGTAGCACGCTCGGTCGTACTCCCCCCTGGTAGTACAGATCCGAGGGCAGCTCATAGAAGAGAGCCAAGGCAGGGATCAGCTGCTCGAAACCCCGTGCACACACCGCCTCGAATATCGCTGCTCTCTCCACCGAGTTATACGCGTTCTGGACGTCAATGCTCACGACTCCCCAGTCCGGACGCGCCTCTAGTTGCTCAGCAATCGTGTGGACCAATGTGTCCCCCCCTGCCTGCACCCCGACCGCCTACTGCAGTGGCGCTAACGCTCCCTGCATCTCTCTCCTCCCTGTGCTGACCATCCATCGCGCGAGGAGCCTCCAAATCGCCTATCCCACCGCTATCGGCCGCACCCCCCCATCGGGCTTGGCCAGTGCGATGAGTCTGCTCGCCGCCAAGAATTGCCGTGTCGTGGGATGTAGCTGTCCCCTACAAATGGCGGCGAGCAGTTGCGTCAGCAATCTTGTCAGCTGCTCGTCTCCCACCACTGCCTGTCGGAGGTGGTCCAGGGTCAGCCTCGAGGGGCCCGCCGCTGACCCTCGGCTGCTGTCCATCAAGGCTCTGTGCACCTCGTCGGCATCCAAAAACGCTGCAGGTGCTCGTCGTGCCGCCTCCCTCACCCATGTTGGAACCGGCTGCTCTGCTGCGGGGTGCTTTGACTGCAACTGCGCAAGCACCTCTGGTCCTGGGGGCGCTAGCACTGAGTTGTCCAAGGCCGCACAGGCCTTGGACGTGCTCCCTCTCCGATATTTTGTCACCGCCCGCTGCATCCGCTACTCCCTCGCCTCCTCCTCCCTGTGACAGAGGTGTCGTGATAGGGGAGTCGCCCCGCCGGTCGTGTGTGGGCCACCACCTCCCTCCATAACTCCTCCCACTCCCCTCGTTGGAACTGGGCCGCTAGCTGTGGCGGCACCCGAAGGATCAGGTTGGGTATCGCCTGGAGTAGTAAGGGACCAGCTGCATCCAGGGATCTCGCAGCACTCCCAGCCAAGGGGATCCGCATGGCCACCCGGACCGCGTCCACAACCCCAGCAGGGATCCTCGCATACACGAATGGCGGCAGTACCTCCGTACCATACAGTCGGTCCCTATCCACTCACTCTACCCATCGCCACAAGCGCTTTCATCGCTCGTCCTCACCCCTCTCCCCCTGTCCTCCCCCGCCCACACCCGCACCCCTGTGCCCCTCCTCCTGGCTCTGCTCGCGCCTCCTCCTAGGCTCCTGCTGCTGCGGCTACTGCTGCTCCTGCTGGTGTCGTGCTAGTCGCTGCCGTGGGTGCTGTTGGGGCTGCTACTGATGCTGCTTCTGGTGCTGAGGCTGCTCCCGGTGCATCTGCTCATGTGGCTGCTCCTGGTGCTGCTGCTACGGCTGGCGTGGCCCCTGTCCTCTCTACTCGTGTGCCTGCCGCTGGGGCTGGCACCCCCGCTGGGGCCTCGGCTGCTGCTGGACCCTGTGCTGTTGCTGCTGCTGGCCCTGTTGCTGGCCCCCCAGTGCCCGCTCACCCTCTGGTACTCCATCCACTCGAACATGAGGTCCAACCACCTGACGCCTGGGAGGGGGGGGTGGGAGCAACATCAGACCCGCTCCCGTCCCTCTGTGCCCTGCCAATGCTCCTGCTGCCACTACTGTCGCTGGTCCTGCGGGTGCTGCTGCCTCTGCTGCTCCTGCTGTCGCTCCACCGCCGCTCCCCCTCCTCCAATGCCCAGGCCTACTGCCTCCCTCCGTCAGCCTCCCTGCCTGCCGGAAGCCCCCCCTTGAGCTCGCCTCGTACCGTCCACCCCTCCTCCTCCGCCCCCTGTATCATCCACAGTGCAAGGGGGGGGGGCACCTCTGGTATCTCGTGCTCCTCACTCCTCATCTGTGGATATCGGAAAGTACTCACGGATGAACTGCTCTGCAACTGATAATGGTTTGTCTTTCGTCCCCTCGCCCTGTGCTCTCCTCCCGCCTGGCTCTCTACCTGTCTCCTTTCCTCCTCAGGCATGTGTCCGAGGGGGTGTGTGTCCTGATCCCGTGTCAGCTTTCCGTTCTGGTGACCCACCTCCTGGCCCTATACCCCTAGCCTGTCGCTCCCGCTCCCGTCGTGCCTGAGAATACCGCAGCCGACGCTCACGTCGTGCCTCCTGCTGTGCCTCCCGCTGTGCTCACCTCCTACGTAACTCTACCTGCCACCCCGCCATGCCGAGCACCTGCTCTAGGCCAGGGAGGCCGCCATCCCTCATCTGGCGTGCGGTCATCCATGCCTCTCGCTCCCGGTCCTTCTCCGTCCGTACACACGACCTAACCGGATGACCCTCGTGCTGCACAGCCGCGGCATCCGCTGCTGAGCGCGGTGGAACGCGTAACCGAACGCCCTGGACTGCTGCCGCCATGCTAAACCCTACGTGTCATCTGCCCCAATGAGTACGCAGCTCCCATCGGCTGCTCCCCCTATACCCACACCCCATCCACGTGCAGTGCCACGGGGGTCCCCAACCCGCAGGTACACGGCATGGATCAGCCGCTTCTCCCCCCCTCTCCTGGTCCTGCGTTGCTGGTCTCCTCCACCCTCTCTCTCCTCTCACCCTGACCTCCTGCTGTCTCCCTCCGTCCTCCATCTCCCTTCCCCACCACCTCCTCCTCACTCTCTCTCTGTACGGTCTCTGTGGGTATCTCTCCCCCGGCCGAGCTGCTGCCAGCATGCTGCTCTCCTATGTCTGGGTCCACTGGTCATGCCCCTGCTATCCCCTCCGCCCCTCCTCCGTATGCTCCCGCCTCTCACACTCTGGCTCACCGCCCCTCGCAGTGTCCTCACCCTCTCCGCTCTCCGTCTCCGCTATCCACCTCTCAGACTTCTTTCCTGTCCGTGTCATACGCCCTTTAATGGCGCGGGTCTTCATGCGCTGAGGACCCGTAGCGAGTCGTCCGTGATGGTAGGCCGCGGGGGCTCACCCCGACAGGCGAGTCTCTTGTGGTATCCCCTCCTCCATCAGGGCGTGGATCGTCTCCCCTCCCCCATCCCGTCGGGTCACCCGCCTCTGCCTCCTCCTCCACCTCGCTCCCCTCCTCCTCCTCCTCTTCCTCCTCCTCCACACCCTCTGGTCGTGTGCTGTCTCTACTACGACGTCCATCTCTGTCCTCTCCACCATCGTCACCCCCGTCCCCACCTATGGCGCTTGCCTCTATCGTCCCTCCAGTACTGCTATCCTCCCCACCCTCACCCTGCGTCGAGGGGCTGCTCTCACCTGACGCCGCCCCTCCGCTATCCTCACCTCGGTCACCCGCTCCACCTCCTCCCGTCACTCCCCCTGCCCCCGTTGCCTCGGATCTCCTCCCCCCTGTCCCCACCACGAGTGCACCAGTGGTAGGTACCAGCCCAAGCACTCCATGTGCCCCCCTCGTGTCCGGTGTCGTCCCAACCCCCTAAGCCTCTCGAGTCGGTGCCGGGCCAAGAACTCCCCTCATCCACGCTGATGCTAACCGGGCACGCTCTTGACATCGACAGCAACACCGTCGGTGACGGCTCTCTCCGGCACTACCCACTGGCTCCACCCCGGACCCACGCGTGGTGCAGTCCGTAATACGGGCCCGTACCTCCGCCGACGAGTCGGCAACCTCATACTGCTGGATGGGGCCCTCTGTCTCATGCGTCTCCTCCCCCAGCATCCATGTGCTCAGTACTATGATCTCATCCCCTCGTGGCCTCGCAGAGGTGTCCTGCTGTCCTGACCCTGTAGGTGCAGCCTCCCCACTAGAGGCATCCATCTCCTCGCCCTCAGTCTCCATCCTGCTCCCCCTCCCCCTCGGCTCCTCACGTACCTCCGTCATCTCCTCTCCTAGTAAGGGGCCCGGAGTGGCTACTCTCTTATCACCTGGCCCCGATGTGGCTAGCGGTCCCCGTGAAAGCTCCCGCCGCTCTGCCACCTCCATCGATAATCCTGCCTGTCGGACCGCCAGGATCCCAGCCTGCACGTCAAGCTCCTCCACCTGGTGATGTAGTCCCACCCATGCCCTCTGGTGCTCTCCTCTCACCACCGCCTCCCGACCCTCTTGACCCTCAAGTACTGCCCGGAGCACCTGCACCTGGCTCGCCAAACCGTCCACACGCGGGTCCAGAGCCAGCGGACTCTAAGGTTGCCGTGTCAGCTCCTGACGGATGCTCGTCATCTCCTGCGCTATCGCCACCCTCATATGCTCCCGCTGCTCTTGCAGAGTCATGAGGTGTCGGCCGACATGCTCATCATATCGCAAAAAACATCCTCGGACCCGCTCCCGTAAGTCCTCGTGCAGGGCTCCCACTGTCGCCTCCATCTCCTCCCGGATCCGTGTCATGGCCTCTTGTCCTAGCTGTGTGGTCCGAGCTCCCCCGGTCTCGCCTGGCGGCTCTGGGACCTTATAGCCTCTATCGTCCCCCGAGTGGGTGTCTCCTGGCGACACCGTCTGTCCCCCCTCTGATGTATCCTCCGCTACCCTGCTCTGTGTCTCAGTACCGGCTCCGCTACGTGGGGCCTGTGACTCCACCACCCGGTGCATATCCTGGTCACTATCTCCCGGACTCTCCCTCAATCCCATCTCTCCTCCGACGAACGAGGAGGGTGCATGTGGCTGGCCCCTCTCCTCCCTGTCTACCATGTCCTTATCTCCACTCTCCCTCTATCTCTGCTCAACTGCCTCCAATCCTGCTACCTGCTCCCTCTCCTCTACCGGCTCGTGTCCCTCTGATGTCGCCCCTGTGTCAACTGACTGTCCATACACCCATGCCCTGCTGCACTCCTCTCGCCCAGCATCTGACGTCCGAGGTACCTGCTGTCCTCCTGCTGGCAGAAGACACTGGCGCCGCCCCGCCCCTCCGAGGTCCGGCTCTATGTACCCGGTGTCGCTCAGTACCAAGACTCCAACCTACGCCTGTCGGGGCCACTCTATCTCCACGTCGCTCCCGTGGGCCTCACCCGTCAGTTGAACACTCTGTTGAAATAGTATGCACCTTGTCCACTGCCTAGCTGGCTAGCTACACATGCAGACAAGGCATGCACTACTCTGTGGAGTACGTCCCCTTGGTCTATTCTGAGATGGGCCATGAATGCATTGCCCATAATAGGTATGTCCCATGTGGCTCATCATAGGAACCATACCTTTTTAGCATGGTTGAATAGGCACCGGAGTCTCAAACGAGAGATTGCGGGTTCACACCCTGCGACGGCCACATTTTTCTTTGTGGCCAAAACTTGGACAGGAAGCTTCTATGAAGCTTACTAAAAGCCTGGCTTGAGGATGACACTTGGCGGTCTACGGACGCGCCAAGTAAGATTGTAGGTTGAGGTTGGCTCCAGTGGAGCCACTACAAGCAGAAGCTTTGGCAAAGCTCTGCAAGTATAAAAGCCTGTACCTTGCATGCATCCATTTACAGTTCTTGCCTTTGAGACTCCTCACAGAGTGTCCAACCAAAGGTAGACACTAAAGACCAACATGCGGACTTCGTGAGGTTGCAAAACAAACGAACCTAAAGTGTGGATCCCTCGTTCGAGGGTGATATGTTATCTTGGTTGCAATACCAAGAGCGGTTGGCGGCCTCCCATGTCGGGACCCGTTTTCTAGACCGTTGCTATCCGGCGCATTGACAAAGGGTTATGGGCCCACACTTCTGGTTCTAAGGCACGCTTCCAAGACCGACTAGCACGTGGTCTTGCAGGGCGCACAGGTACAACAGGGACACGACCATCGGACGGCTCCATCTGCTCCATCGGCTCCATCGGCTTCTTCAGGTAGGATGCGCGCACGTGGCGGACTAGGGGACGAGGATCAGCTCTGTCCATGTTGGACAAGACCCTCGAGCCCCAACAGGATTAAGCTCTACACCTTTTTTTTTAAGGTGGTACGACCCCGAGTCCGTTCCCTCACGACGGTACCATCGCCTTAGGCGATCATCGGCTGGAGGGGTATGCAACGGAACCAACTGCACCTTTGACAACGGTCGCAGTCGGCAGCCTCATCAGCCCCATCGGCCTCAACGAAGCAGAGTAGCAGTGAAGCAGAGAAGACGAGCAACCGCCAAAAATGGCGGATCCGTCTCCAGCCCGCCTTGAGGCGGGTATGTCCAAATTCACGGGGACAGGTTTTCCCTTGTGGAAATGGCAATTTGAGATTGTCATGAACGTGCGTGGCTACCTCGACATCTTAAAAGGGATCGAGACAGCACCCGCCGATGCGACCGTGATGACGCATGCGGCTGACCTTGCAGCATGGACGATGAAGAACAACATGGCTCTTGCCATTCTTGTGACGTCCATCAACGAGACTCAACACTCCCACATCAGAGGATGCACGTTGGCTGCCGAGGCCTACGCAAAGCTCTCACGCGTGCATCAATCGAACGCCATAGCAAACCGACTCTTCATCTTCCAACGGTTGATGTCGATGAGGGTGAGCAAAGGAGAATCGATACCCGCATTTTTGCAGTCATTCGACAATGTGCTGCAAGAGGTCCAGCAAATGGAATGGAAGCTCGACTCCACCATGCGTGCCATGATCCTTCTAATAGCGCTGCCGGAAAGCTGGAGGTCCTTGATCACCGTATTTGGTGGTTGGAAGGAGGCAGATCTGACGTACGAGGCTGTCGCCGAACACGTCCGCAACGAGTCCATGCGACGTAGTGGCAGTGAGGCAAACATCTCAGCCTATGCCTTTCGCTTCGGTGGACAAAGTGCAAGCTCTCGCTCCAGTCAAGACAACAACGGAAGCGGTGGTGGTGGAGGGAAAGGCAACGGTGGCGGGAAGAGTTCCAAGAAGCCCGGCAACTGTCACAACTGTGGCAAGGCTGGGCACTGGGCTAGGGACTGCCGTAGTCCCAAGAAAGAAGGCGGGAACAAAGGTGGAAAGGAGAAGAAGGAGCTCACCAACATGATGGCTAGGGGGCTGCCCATGAAGGGCACAGCGATCCTTAGGCCCGGGGCATTTGCCCTTGACTCGGGCACCAACCACCACTCTTCAAAAGAGAAGGGTGGATTTGTCTCCATGGCCGAATCTGTCATGCGCATCAAGTGTGCAAACGG
>SZWC01026537.1:19404-29445 GCA_023375785.1 Penium margaritaceum
TAGCCATCGGGTCTCCTCGTCGCACCGGTATAGTCAACCGGGTGCGCGGGTCTGAACCCACCGAGAAAACTCTCCTACCTCCTGACAAGCCCACATGGCTGCCGGGACGCATCGACCGCGTCTCGCCGGCGCTGTCGTAGGTGCTGGAGAAGTCTCGGTGCAGTCCGGAGGCCCGTCGTGTCGTCACGCCCTCCTCTGCCATATACCCCGAATGTGGGTATATCGGTAAACTAGCAGTGTCGGTCGTGACGGGTGGAAGCCACACAAACCAACACTCCCATTTCAGTAAAATGCAAGAAGTGCATATCTGCAACACAGGCAGAATGTGTGTAGAGCTCATTTGGTGTGATCAAACTGTTTGGACTCTTCTATGCAAGGGATGGAGCAAAACATGATAGATGGGATGAATACACACTAGTGATTGGATGTGGTTGACTTTGATTTTGATCATGCATGCTCAAACTAATGTTGCTCGTTGCTTTTTGAAGCCGGGTTGTTGATTCTACGGGATCACATGACCGCTTTACTCCGGCGTGGGATAAACCAACGGCGGTGCATCTACCGATTGGTCTGGTTTGATCCCAAGGTAGTGTCCGAGCCCAACATATTGTACCAGTACATGAAAGGTGGTGCAATTAAATCTTTAACGTTTTTTTTTTGGCTTTGTCCCATTAACTTATGGTTGCATTCGTGTTTGTCCCAAACTGGACTCTTTGGTCTCTTGTATTATTTGTCCTATTTTTCCCGACTGCATTCAAAACTTCCTTGTCGCGTCGCCTTGCCTACGAAGAACGCTGCACCTTTGCCAGCGCTTGGTGAGTTTACAACATGCGCGCCACTCCATGCCCTCCAAGTTTCAAACTTCGAACTCTGAATTTTGAGATACAAGTGCGTATGCTCCTACTTGAGACTACCACTTATTTTGATTTTGTCCTTGTGTCTAACGCCTCTCTCGATTTTGTTCTTGTCCCAAATACCTGTTGGTTTTTCTGTGTTTCTTATTGTACTCTGTTGTGTCCTCCCGGCTTGTGAACATTGGNTGCCCTCCAAGTTTCAAACTTCGAACTCTGAATTTTGAGATACAAGTGCGTATGCTCCTACTTGAGACTACCACTTATTTTGATTTTGTCCTTGTGTCTAACGCCTCTCTCGATTTTGTTCTTGTCCCAAATACCTGTTGGTTTTTCTGTGTTTCTTATTGTACTCTGTTGTGTCCTCCCGGCTTGTGAACATTGGTGTGCAGATGGCTAACGTCGAGACTTGATGCCGCTGGAGTATCGTCCGGTGGAGTCGACGCACGGTGAGGCCTACTCGCTGTTCGCTGGAGCCTCCTTCCTACGTGAACGTGCTCAGCTCCATCGGCAGGCCTCCTGGGCGGTCGACCCGCCGGCGGTCACTGGCTCCGCAGAGGTCGCCTGTGTGCTTGTGGTGCTGGATCTGACTGTGTTGTTGTGTCTACTGCGTCATGCTCACCCTAGGGTCCATATTTCATATTGCGGGGCACTGTTTGGCACATTGGACTAGCGTAGGCATTGCCTAGGTTTGGGCAGTCGTAACTCTTTGCTACTATTTTCTAGCTGTTTCTGATCGCACGACTGTGTTTGCAGCGTTGGTATTATGGTATGATCCAGTTTTCACGCAAAACGGATGACGCCCGGGTTTTGGGCTGTCGGCCGTCTAGCAGGCCTCAACGAGAAAACGTCAGCTGAAAATAGAGCTATTTTATGATTGGTTGGTGATCTGAGTAACAAGCTCTACAGAGCTTGGGGGAAGCTAGAACTTGGAGGGGTCTTCCATTGTTGTTCATTCTTGATGACTAATCAGTCACTTCTAGTTTTCAGCTGCATTTTGGCGCGAACTGTGGCGCGCGTATCTTTGAGTAACAAACCCAGAGCTCACATACTTAGACTCTAGAGCAGCAGACTGAGGGGGCAGCAGACTTAAGCAACAAGCGTGGAAGCCCGCACGCTGCATCCACAACGCCGCTGCCTCAACTTGCTCCATAGATTCTAGCTTGGTATCAGAGCCAGAGCGTAGCAACAGTAGTAGAAGACTGGCGTACAGGTGCCACACAATGCAGGCAGACCCCTATACGCGCGAGTGCAGAGGAAATGGTATCGGATTTTTTATGGCAGCATTGACCCGCCTGGTGGCGGCGTCGGATGTTTTCCCACGGCCACTGGGCAAAGGGAAATGCTGCCGGATTTTTTTCGGCAGCACTGACCCCCATGCTTGACGCGAAGAGGTGAGCGACAGGCCGCATCTGCCATCAACGAACGACGACGCACGTCACCCAGGTGTAGTGACTGGCACCAGCAAGTAGTAGCAGCAGCTTGTAGCAGCAGCAGCAGCAGGCAACTACAACAAGCAGTTGTAGCAGTAACAAGCCGTTGTTGCGTTTAGCAGCAACACCTGTCAGTAGTAGGAGCTCCCAGCAGTAGCAACCCACAACAGCTGTCAGCAGCAACAACAGCAGTTGTCAGCAGCAGCAGCTCATAGTAGCAACAGCAACTTGCAGCAGGAGGAGCCCGCAACGGCAAGAAATAGCGGCGGCCAGCAGCAACAACAGTAGCAGCTGGCTGCAACAGGAGCAGTAGCAAGTTGTTGCTGTCCGCTACACGCAGCTCGTCGCGAGTAACGAGCTGCTGCTGCCCGTTGCCCGTAGCTCGTCACGAGCAGCAAGCTACAGGCAGCGAGCTCGCTACTTGCTGCAAGTAGCGGGCTGCTGGCAGCAAGTAGGGAGCCCGCTGCTCCCTGCCCGCTGCTCACTGTGAGCAGCGAGCTTACTGAGCAGAAGGAAAAGGAAAACAAAAAACACACCAGAAACAATCCCCCACCTCGTCAACAGATGCCTTAGCTACTGAAGAAGATGCAGCAACTCGCAGCAGCAGCAGCAGCAACAATAATAGCAGCAACAGCTGCAGCATCAACAGTAGCAGCAATAGCAACTGCAGTAGCTACAGTAGCCGTAACACTAGCAGTACCAGAAGCAGCAGCAGCAGCAGCTGCATTAATAGCAGCAGTAGCAGAAACAACTATAGTAGCAGCAGTAGCTACTTCAACAGCAGCAACCGCATCTGTAGTAGCAGTAGCGGTAGTTGCAACAGCGGCAACTGGAGCATCGGCAACCTCGGCAACAGCCGCTGCTGATGTCAGTAGCCGTTCAGCTGACGTCATTGCTGACGTCACTACTAACGTCATCAACAAAAAAAAAAGGCAGTCCTGCAGATTCTGAATAAGATTGGCTGAAGTCAACCTTTTCAGGCTGACAACACCGCTGACGTCACTTTTTACGTCAACAGCACAAAGAGGAAAAAGAAAACAAAAAGAACCAAAAAAAGGGGAAGGTGCCTAAAACATGCCCACTAGTCCTAGCAGGGAGGGGTCCTCCTCTGATGGGGGGGGACCTCGTCCCCCTTTCCTACAGTAGCTACAACAGCTACAGCTGCAGCAGGAGCAACCGTATTAGCAGCAACAGCAACTACATCAGCAGCAGCAGCAACAACAACAACAGTAGTAGCAATAGTAGCAACAACAACACCAGTCGCAGTAGGAGCAGCAACAGCGGCAGTAGCAGTAGCAGCAAAAGTAGCAACAGCAGCAAGAGCAGTAGTTATAGCAGGAGCAGTAGTAGCAGCAGCAGCAACAACAGTAGGAGCAACATCAGGAGCAACAGCAATAGCATCACCCTACACAATCTGTTGTCATTCCTTCTGCCTTGACAAATCCGCTCGGTGATCTTCAGCAGCAGCTTGCAGCTCTGACACAACAGCTCGTGGCACTACAATTGCCACCACCCCCATTGCCGCAGCAGTCGCAGCAGCACCAGCAGTCACCACCACTACAGGAGTAGCCTCCCACACAGCCGCCACACCAACGTCAGCAAGCACAGTTTGCTCCACTTGGATACGCAAGCCCGGCCCTATCCTTTGCCACACAGTACTTGGCGCAGCAAAACACCCTACGCCAGAACCAGACGGTGACATCAGTCCTAAGTCCCACTTTGGGTGCCGGCCACAGGCCAAAGGACTTCAAAACCCCACTGCCACTGCTACAAGCTGGCGACTAGTTCCGGAGCTGGGAACTCAGCTTCCGGATCTGGGCACAGGCTGAGGGCTTATGACCCTACTACGTTTTGCCCTTCGACTCCACCTAGGCCGACCAGGTCTACGATGCCGGTCGCGCCGTGCGTGCTCTCGTCTCCGTCGCCCCTCCAACCTCACGCCTTGCCCTCGAGCTCTTCCCTGGCGACCTCACCACCGGAGCCCTCCCTGACCCAGCAGCGACCTAGCACATACTCACTAGCCCTCATCGCCTGTCTAGCGATGCTGAGACCAGCCGTCTGCTCCAGGAGGTCAACTCCCTTTGCATGGGGGAGACCGAGACAGTCACCTCCTATTGGCAACGTGCAGAGGACCTACTTCGCTGTCTTAGAGACGTTGCGCCACCTCTCCTCTCTATGCTCTTGACCATCAAGCGCGGCGCCACCGCCTCCTTCTCCGATGTCTTCGTCCACTACTCTTAGGACGTTCTCGAGGCCATGGCCGCCCAGGGTACTCTCATGCCCTGGGCATACGAGCTCTTCCTCCGCATCGAGGAAGCTCTTCAGGAGTCCCACATCCATCACATAGAGTTTATCGCCTCCCCTGCCGTCGCCGCTCCTGCCGTCGTCGCTCCTGTCGTCGTCGCTCCTACCGTCGCGTCAGTGACCATCGCCGCCCCAGAACAGTAGCAGTATCCTCTTGCGCCCCCTCCTCTACCAAGAAGAAGAAGAAGAAGGGCAAGAAGGGCAAGGGCACTCAGCAGCAGAGCAGCGGATCTGGCAGCGCCAACCTCGTTTGCCATAACTGTGGCCAGTCTGGACATGTATGGTACACATGTCTGCTTGCAACTGACGAGGTTCGTGTCATCACCACCATGCGTCGCCAGCGTGAGCGCCGCCTTGCCAACATTGCCGTAGCCGCCGATGTTCCTGTCACATCAACGCCACTCTTGACGACCCCACCTCAGCATCCTTCACAGTTGTCCGCACACGCTGCCCCGTCACTGGCTTCCTCCTCTCCCTTCCCCGACTCTGGTATCGTCAAACCACAGTCGATATAACTCGTCGGACCCTTCGCCCGCGAGTGCCAACTGGAGAAGTTCATCGCCTTCTTGCTAAGACTTCCTCGCCCTCCTCCCAAGGGAAGTGCGAGTTGCGTCGTTGCCAGTTCCTCTCCTCCCTGCATGACAGATTCGTTGCTGTGCACATGGCTTGTGTTTCCGCGTGTCCCGTCTTGTGCCGCTCTCTCTTCTCCCGCTCCTCTTCGAGATGATGTTGCCTGGCTAGATGCCTGGCACTTGCGGTTTGCACCTCCGTCCACTTCGTCAGGGTCGTTCGCCCACTGCAATGTGATTGCCAACAACTTGGCCTCTCCGGTCTAGGATCCGTCAGAGACCTGGATCATCGACTCTGGGGCCACGCATCACATGACGACCTCTTGCGAGGCTTTTAGTGTGCTTGGTCCCGTCACCGATGTCACCAGGGTTCGGACGGGATCTGGTCAGATCTTGCCTGTTCGTGGTGTCGGCGTCGTTCGTTTTTGTGGTCCTGCGGGTGATGTCTTCTTGATTGATGTTCCCTTCGTCCCTGGCCTTGAGCTGAGCCTCCTGTCTGTTACCTCCCTTGATTGCATGAGCATGGACATTTTGCATTCACGTGGCGTGGGCACTGTGTTGCTACGTCTGTCCGGTCCTGTTGTCCTGCATGCCACTGCCCGCGGCAGCTTGTGGCATGTATCGCGCCTGTCTGCTCTCAGCTTGTGGCCATGTGTTTGTCACCAGTACATTGTCTCCACAGCACAAACGTCTCCTACATCGTTGCTATTGACAGCATGCTTCGCATGTTACTAGTCACGGGTCTTCACTCAGCCTCCTTTCCTCTGCCATGCCCCACTGAGTGCATCGATTGCGCTCAAGGCAAGATGCACCCCTCCACCTACCCCCTCTCTACCTCTCGAGTGTCCGCCCCGCTCGACCTCGTCCACTCTGACGTCATGGGCCCTCTCCCGAAAGAGTCTGTCGTCGAGCACGATCGTTACCATCTGACCCTTACGGACGACTACTCTCACTGTCCGTGGGTTTTTTGGCCTGCGGTAGAGAAGCGATCTCGCACCCACCATTCGGGTTTGGCCTGCCCGCACTGAACGCGAGTGTGGTCACTCCCTCTACCGCTTTCCCTCAGACTGCAGGGGCGAGTTTTTGGGGGAGACCATCCTTTTCCTTGCCTCCCGTGGTGTCTACAATGAGACGTCGGTGCCGTACATGTCCGCCCAGAACGGGGTCTTTGAGCGGTGGAACCGTACCATGGCCGACGCCGTCCATACCATGCGGGTCGAATCCGGCGCCTCTGACGGCTTCTACTTCGAGGCCATGACCTACATGACATGGGTCTTGAACCGAATTCCCCATGGACCCATTCCTCGTCACTCCACCCCATACTAGCATTGGTATGGAGAACGCAGTCGTGCCGTTAGAAACAACTAGAAAAACAATAGCAAAGAGTTATGACTGACCGAACCCAGGCAGTGCTTACGCTGGTCCAATGTGCCGAACAGTGCCCCGCAATATGAAATATGGACCCTACGCAGAGCATACCGTAGTAGACACAACAACACACTCAGATCCAGCACCACAAGCACTCAAATGACCTCTGTGGAGCCAGTGACCGCCGGCGGGTCGACCGCAAAGGAGGCCTGCCGATGGAGCTGAGCACGTTGACGTAGGAAGGAGGCTCCAACAAACTACGAGTAGGCCTTAGCGTGCGTCGACTCCACCGGGCGACACTCTAGCGGTGTCCAACGCTCCTCTTGTGCGTTCGTTGTTGCATGACGGTAGCATCAGCATTGTGTGGGTCGAGACAACACCAGAGTTGGCTGACTTTTGACCAAGGTACTGAAGCGCGACTCGTTCAAGAAGGCTGTGACTTCAGTCGGCGGGCATCCGAGAGTAGCACCCTTTGTTCTCGCTTCCGTATCCATGTGCCCTGAGGGAGTTTGTCCATCGCATGTGATGTTGCATGTCCATGTGCACTGCGCTTGTGAGTCATGGGGGAGTGTTGGTTTTTTTGCGTCTCTCATTGTACTCTGTTGTGTCCTCCGGGCTTGTGTACATTGGTGTGCATAGGATTGACGACGAGACTTGACGCCGCTGGAGTGTCGTCCGGTGGAGTCGACACACGCTGAGGCCTACTCGCAGTTTGCTGGAGCCTCCTCCCTACGTCAACGTGCTCAGCTCCATCGGCAGGCCTCCTTGGCGGTCGACCCGCCGGCGGTCACGGGCTCCGCAGAGATCGTCTGCGTGCTTGTGGTGCTGGATCTGACTGTGCCGTTGTGTCTACAACGTCATGCCCACCCTAGGGTCCATGTTTCATATTGCGAGGCACTGTTTGGCACATTAGACTAGCGTAGGCACTACCTGGGTTCGGGCAGTCGTAACTCTTTGCTACTATTTTTCTAACTGTTTCTGACTGCACGGCTATGTTTGCAGCATTTGTACTATGGTGTGCTCCAGTTTTCAGGCAAAACGGATGACGCCCGGGTTTTGGGCTGTCGGCCGTCTGGCAGGCCTCACCGAGAAAATGTGTCATCTGAAAATAGAGCTATTTTCTGTTTGGTTGGTGATCTGAGTAACAAGCTCTACAAAGCTGGGGGGGAGCTAGAACTTGGAGGGGTCTCCCATTGTTGTTCATTCTTGATCACTAATAAGCCACTTCCAGTTTTCAGCTGCTTTCTGGCGCTAACTCTGGCAAGCGCATCTCTGAGTAACAAACCTAGAGCTCACAAACTTGGACTCTAGAGCACTTGACTGAGGAGGCAGCAGACTTAAGCAACGAGCGTGGAAGCCCGCACGCTGAATCAACAACGCTCCTACCTCAACCTGTTGCATAGATTCTAGCTCTACCCCCACCTCCACCACACTTTGTCTATATACTTTACCATTCTTCGCTCTACCTTTTGATGTACTAGTATGGTATATCAGCTCACGTGGGTGGTTCGGCCAACCCGCCGCTATCACCACGCTGTCCAAATTACCCAAATTACTTGCTTCTATTTTTTCTCCCCTAGCGTGGTGGCTCCATTCTATGGTATCGTGTGTGCTTCCCATTTCACTCCCTCATTGACTCCCAAACGCCCTCACACATGGACTAGCCTGGGAACTTCTAATACGTTATGATATCAGAGCAAGGAGGCCAAAGCTTCCTCGCAACGGGAGGAGACTCTTCCTGCTCTCAATCCGGGCCGAGTCTACACCCCGCACCGTCTGTAAAGGCTCAAGTTGCTGTAGCCGCAACTGCTGCAGCAAAAGCAGTGCTCTAAGCACACAACGAGCCTACACCTACACGTGCTACAATTGATGCAGCCTGCTCTTCAACTATAGCTGCAATCCTTCATTTTGAGGTGCACCTATACCTCTCCCAGCTGCAACAACGGCGCAGGCAGTAGCCCAGAGTGCATTTGCATCCAAGCCTTGGCAATAGGTATTACACTAGTAGTGGTAGTAAGGCATGATGTTCGTGATTGAGCGAGAATCTTGATCTTATCTCGACCGGTTTCGAGATTGGGAATAGGATTCTCAATCTCAAAGAATGCTATGCATCGGAATCTGATTCTCGACCCCATCTTCTAGTCAAGCGACGATAATGTCATTATCTTGAAACATCTAACACACATTTCAGTCTTTTAAAGATCCAAAAGACGTCACAAATGCATGTACACTCTTGCGAACCGTGGATCTGTAGTTTTTGGGTTACATAGTAACCATTGTCATAAAAAATTAGACAAAAGCTGGAAATCAGATTTCGGCATAATTTCACGTTTTTAGATACGGTGAAATAGCTCAGTAACCCATAAAGCGCAAAGTGTGACTTTCATCTGCACGTCGTTCGAAAGAAAAGAAACGATAAGCCCGTAGTTTGAGAGAAAAGAAACCATCCGCCCACCATGCATTACAAAAGCAACCATCTGCCTAGCCTCCGCAAGAAAACAAACGAGCCGGCCACTCCTTTCCTCTTACTAGATCACAACATGTGTTTTGGACCTGACATGGAAAAAAGCTGCAAAAGTGCATCCTTCGGAGACATAGTGCATGACAAAAATAATGCCATGTATCAATGCTACACAGTATGTGGCATGAAATTTCTTTCAGCGTTTCAGGGTTCCTAAGGTATTTTTTGTGTAACGTTGGCATATGCGTTTCTTTATGTACAACATTGTCATATGCATTATTTCTTGTGCGACGTTGTAGCGGATTCGACGGAAACCTTGGCCAACTAGGCCAAAACCGTAGTGGTTGAGGGTCTCCAACCCTCAATCCATTCCGTCCAACCGCCCACAGTCCCAGGTGATCTTGCTCGAGCCACGTGGCTCCTTCGACCGGTCGACGTGGCACTGCCACGCTACACTCCCCCCCCACTAGGAGTGAGAGCCGCCTCGGCATCTCCGGTAATCCCAACGTGGGATTCGAGCCTTGGAGCTCTGATACCAATATAGCGGATTGGACGGAATCCTTGGCCGACTTGGCCAAAACCGCGGTGCTTGAGGGTCTCCGATCCTCAAGCCACCCCGTCCAACTGCCCACAGTCCTAGGTGACTCTGCTCGAGCCACGTGGCTCCTTTGACCGGTCGGCGTGGCACTGCCACGCTGCAGACGTTGTATGTGTTGTTTTTTGTGCGGCATTGTCATACGCGTTGTTTTGTGCGCGACATTGGTGTATCAGATGTATAGTTCCGAAAACTGTTTACATGTGACTTGAACACTTTCAGATAAGCCAGGGTGTGAGTGTGCGTGTGCTCGTGTGCATGTGTTTGTGTACACGCGCACATGTGTGTGTGTGTGTGTGTGTGTGTGTGTGTGAATCCTCTCTATATATACTTTTCTCTTTGGTGTGGACCTGAATGCGTAGGGCATGCTGATCCTGAGAGTGGAGGTGACGCATTTTGAGGCGCCGATGCCTTGCCACGCCGGACGACCACTGGCACTCATCCGTCCGGCGTCCCTCGT
>SZWC01026539.1:5155-15253 GCA_023375785.1 Penium margaritaceum
ATGGACTGCACTCGGTGCCCCGCCATGTTCCGTCCATCGATGAAAGACGTGATGTTGCGTGCGCTTGCAATAAAGGCCAAGTATGGAGGCCTCATTGAGGATGTGAAGGTTGGTGTGGCCCCGAGAGGGAGCCACATTCCAACAATAGAGGAAAGGGATGGAGAGGTAGCCGGCACAGATGTGAGCTCAGTTGACCAAGGGACGAGCAAGTTTTCCTCAGACTGTTTCTAATGGAGAACATTCTTTCTTCATTTAGTCTTGGTCACATATGTGCAGGTGCACAAATTCTGTTTTGCTCTTGTACACATGGCTGATGTGTCATAGTTGTAGTGGCTCAAACCTGGGTGTGCTGTAATCTTTGTACTGTAGATACATTCACAAGTGAAACAAGTTTCCGTAGCATGGCTTGAACCATTTGCATACCAGGCTACACTGTAGTTCCGACGTCTCACACACCTATCTGTCAACTAATGCTCAGAGCTCTGTTCCGCACACGATTGGGGGGTAAGCACAGACCTAGTCCATGTTGACATCATGCGTAGCGTGCTACACATTGTGGGAACACTCAGCGTGGGGTGTGAGCAAACGAGAGCTTTTATTCATGTGTTCATGTCAGGTTTCTGTTTGACAACACCCGAAGTGTGTCTACTATGTGTTGAGGAATTTTGCTAGTGGCTGGTTTGAATGTTGGGCATGGCATGTGCATTGAGCTTGTCTTGAGGAAATGCTAAGAAGCCTTCTAATCTTGCTGTCGCTCATGTGGCAACATTGTCCAGTCGGTTGATGCACTAGCAAGCAAGCAGGCGCAAGACACATGAGGGTTAGGTTAGGGAGGTGTGCAAAGTCGCATAAGCTCCAATAGCTTCGTAATGTAGAGAGATGCACAAGCATCTCGTAATAGACAATTGACAAGCATACCGCATAAGAACCTAACGTGATGCACAACGGGTGACACACACGTTAGTGTCAGTTTGGCTTGAAACCGACCAAAAATGAAAGGTTTGGCTGTAATAATGCGCACGTGCATCCAAACGCAAC
Organism: Penium margaritaceum; assembly: GCA_023375785.1. Taxonomy (NCBI): domain Eukaryota; kingdom Viridiplantae; phylum Streptophyta; class Zygnematophyceae; order Desmidiales; family Peniaceae; genus Penium; species Penium margaritaceum. The sequence continues at coordinate 6,194 of SZWC01026539.1, forward strand.
ACTGTCTAAGCCTAAAGATGCAAAATCTCGAGTTGGACGCTACAATTGGTCACATGCACAAGTCAAACATCAGTTGGTGGACATGCAATGCAAAACATCCAAATCAGGCTCAAGAGATAGTCTTCTGAGAAAATTCTACTAACTGTAGAAAAACTGTAGAGCACCCACCAAGCACCTGCACTCCGTGGCTGTTATGTAGCAGCTACTAGAAACAGTGACACGCTTCCCCTTATCCCTCCCGTGAATGTGTGCAGCATGAGATTGTGGTCAGAGTGCAACTGACGGAGCTCAAAACGAATGTGTGTGGAGGGCAAGAGTGTCAGAAACGCGCGTGAGAAGTGGAGTGGCAGTCGTACGAGGTGGTACTCGCTAATCAAGTCCACCTGTTGGCCGGCGAGAGAGAGCTCGCCGGCACTCGCTAGAGAATAGGTCATGGGTAAACCTGCCCCATGTCACAACCTGCCCACAAACAGAGTTTTGACACACTCTGTGCCTGTCTAAACTAACACGAACTCACAAGCAAGACTAAAGTAGGTCACCAAGGTACTGCAGTGTTGTGCTTTGTGCCGTTCCTGTACAGTTTACTGTGACCACTCGGCCGTGTCCATACTCGTGCAGATCCCTGAGGCAGGCGGCCCTGGTGACACCGGCGCGACGACAGGCGGCGGACTACCCGCCTGGAGCTGACCGACCACTGTTCCAGAGCCCCAGATGTCACCGGGACTCCTTGCTGTGCCTTCTACGTCTTGCAGGCGCCTTTCGGCAGACTGGGCATGAGGCCCATTTGCATGTTTTTGCATTATATACTCGCTGTCTGTCGATGGATGCATGCATGTGACCAGTCGCTGCGTCCGTCTTTTGATTCTGCATGTCTAAGTTCAGACGGTGTAGGATTCTGACATGTGTGTGCAGAGTTACGGCCAAAACAGTGGTTTTGGGCCGGTTTTAGGACAGCTCTTGGACTGCCGCGTGCGACACCCGCCGTGCGCCGCGGCAGGTATTTATGCCCTGGACCTGTCAGTTGTCATTTCTCTCTGCATATGCTATATTGAAGCATTCTGACACTGTGCCTTGTGTCTCCTAGCCAAACCCTTGCCGTTGTGTGTACGACCTGTGACTGTCGTCACCGTCTGACCAGGCACTGACGCCCGGTCAACGGCTGTGTTGCTAGGAAGCTTCCACGCACTTTCGTAGTTCACAAACAAGTAAGCACAACAGTGGAGTATCTCGAGGACAAATGTGAGCTCTCCAAGAGGGGAGTAGCAACGACGTGAGTGTATTCTGAGGCTGCTCGCCAGCTGCCGGACTCGCGTCTGCTCCCCCAATCTCCCGTACTCTGTGCCTCCTCAGGGATCTGCAAGGCAATGGACGTGAGCCGAGAGGTCATAGTAAGGACAACAACAAGAACACTCCCCCATGACCACACGGCGAACAGGTCCACAGGCGCGACAACACAGAGACAAGCAACGACACAAGGCAATGACGAGAAAGAGACAACAGATGTAGTTGAAGGGTAGATGTCAGTCCATAGTGCAGGCAGGGTGCGATCCCACACAACAAGCAGCCGCGAGGAACTTCGTACGGCTTATGGCCTTTGTTAGAAACTCAGCACGCAGCTAGTCGGTGCCAACCCACATGACCTAAATCTCACCTCGATCCACCAGATCTCGGGTGTAGTGATACTCAACGTTGATGTGCTTGGTGCGCGCACGGAACACACCGGAGTTCTCGGCAATAGCCTTTGCGCTCTCATTATCACACCGAAGCACAACAGGGGGCATGGACTAACGTAGCTCACGCAACAGACGCACCAGCCACAGACTCTCGGTGGCGCCTGCGCCCAGAGCTACATACTCAACTTGAGCAGTACTCTGAGCTATGTAGCCCTGTTTCCCACTACGCCACAAGACGGCAGTTCCTCCAATGAGGAAGATGTAACCGGTGCGACTCTTGCCGTCCGGAATCCATGCCCAGTCATTGTCCACGTATCCGTCGAGGACCACAGAGGCCTGTCCTCGGTAGTTAAGGCCGACTCGGGCGGTGGACACGACATACAGCACGCATCGAACGGCAGCCTCAAGAACCTGCATGCGCGTTTCTTGTGAAAAATGTGCAAGCAGGTTAACAGTGAAGGCGATGTCCGGACGTGTCGTCGTGGCCAAGTACATGAGCGAGCCAATGACACGCAAGTACAATGTCACATCGACTAGCTCCCCCAGCTTTGCTGGATCGTCGATCATGAGAGTGTCCTGTCCGTCAGAGGTGATCGGGGTTGATGCTGTGCGTATAGTGCTAAGCAGCTCGGCAAAACGCTCCCCCAGTGTGAGAGCGTACCACTCTTGATGGACCACAAGCATCCGTCGAGCACGATCCCGCACGATCTGCATGCCCAAAAACACTGTGGCCTCTCCCAGGTCATTCATTTTGTATGTCGAACGCAACACACCCTTAGCTGCTTCGACAACCTTTAGATCGGGTGAAGCGATCAGAAGGTCGTCGAGGTAGACCAGGATGGCCGTGAGCGGCTCAGGAGCCTGTGAGAGGAAGAGCGACGAGTCCGCCGTAGTCTGGACATAGCCAGCTCTAAGGAGTGTACTGGTGATTTCTTTGTTCCGACACCGAGGTGACTACTTCAGGCCATATAGGGCCTTCCGCAGCCGGTACACGCGTCCACTGCCGTCCTCAAAGCCTGGGGGCTGGACCATGTAAATCTCCTCGTCCAGCTTCCCATGTAAGAACGCGTTGTTAACGTCCATCAAGTGGAGCTCCCAGTCGTGCTGGGCCACCTCTGACAGCATACCCAGGGCCGTGGTCATGCGTCTAACTGGTGCGAAAGTCTCAGTGAAGTCGATTCCTTCCACCTGAGAGAATCCCTTCGCAGTCAATCGTGCCTTGTAGCGTTCGACTGAATTGTCGGGCTTGAGTATCTTCCGCAAGGCCCACTTGGCTTGAACAGCCTTGCGTCCACGCGGCAGGTCTACAAGCTCGTAAACCCCATGTTCAATGAGGGTAGCCAGCTCAGCCTCACATGCTTCGTGCCAGAGTGCCGCATCGGGCCCAGCCAAAGCCTGGTGCAGCGTGCTGGGGTCTGGCGTCACACCCATCACACTAGGGTCTGGGGCCGTAGTGACTCCACTACGCGTGGTCAGGGCATAGGCCGCGAACGATGGACCAACAGTGACGGTGGACCGTGTGGATTTGGTCGCAAATCGGCGTTCGTGGATAAGGAGCACCATACATGTAGCACAGCCCGGGTGAACTTCAGTGAGGCCCTGGGCGCTGAGGCCTAAGGCCCTCATGCCAGGGTCCCCACTATGCACGCTCTGAGCAGGACGCGGGCGAAGCCACCCGCCATCACCCCGTCGGTAGGGCTCTGCTGGCGGTGCCACTAGAGTATGCGGTGGACACGCATCAGATGACGACACTGGCGATGTGTCGGGTGGTGACGATGCGTTGACAGGGGATACAGTGGACAGGGATGACACAGGCGCCTCGACCGGCGACGTAGACTGCACAAGTGATGTATATGATGCAAGCGACACCGGTGACTCTACTCGTGATGTAGGCGACGATGACGCAGGCAGCAGTGGTGACGCAACAGGTGACGTAGGCAGAACGGGCAACACAGACAGGTCAGGCGACGCAGCCAACGCAGGCGGTGTAGACGCCACTGGCAAGGTAGATGACGCAAGCAGGATAGACGACTCAGGAGAGCCAGCCGGTGAGTGGGACGGACCAAGAGTGCCAAGGGTGACTGGGACAGCAACATCACTCAGTCCAACCCCCCCTGCGCGAGGGACCGTAGCACACCCAAGGGAATGCGACTGTGGAGTGCCACCAGCGGGCAGGTCTCAGAAGGAGAGACGCTCAAAGAATAGTGCGTCCCGAGACTCTACAATGCGCTGTCGACTGGGTTCCCAGAATAACCAGGCCTTGGAGCAAGAGGCCACGCCAACAAACGCACAGACGCGGCCTTGAGGGGAGAATTTGGACCCTTTTTGTTCTGGTGTGAACCAGATGCAAGCAAGAGACCCCCATACACGCGCAAGCCGAAGATCGGCACGACATCCATACCATAATTGGTATGGGGTGTGTGTTCGGGAGGCGGCCGTGAGCGATGCGGTTCCATACCCATGTCATGTAGGCCATGCCCTTGAAGGCGAAGGCTTCCAGCATGCCTCTGTCCACCCGCATGGAACGAATCGCATCCTCCATGGTGCGGTTCCAGCACTCTGACACGTCGTTTTGTTGGGGCGTGGCAGGGGCTGATAGGTTGTGAAACACTCCCACTGCGGCGAAATACCGATCAAGGTCCCCCATGAATTCACCGCCCCGATCACAGCGGAAGTTCTGGAGGGTATGGCCGGACTGTCGCTCAGCCATAACAAGCCACATACGCACAGCGAGGGCAGCATCGCTTTTTAGATGCAGGCTGAAAACCTACCGCATGCGAGTGAAATTGTCTGTGATTGTCAGGACATAGCGCCCTCTGTCATCCTTGAACTCCACAGGGAGGGGTCCCGGAATATCAGAGTGAACCAACTCGAGGGGCTTGAGGGCCCGGGAGTCAGACAGAGGGTACGTGGTGCGCTCCATCTTGCCTTGGGCACACTGTAGGCAATCAGTTTTGGGTGGTGCCTCAAAGGATGTTGTGTCAAGGTCTAGTGCAGGTTGAGTTTGAATCAGACGATCTACAGCATCCATGTGGACATGGCACAAGTGTCTGTGCAGTAGACGCTGGTGCTCAGGCAAAAGCGTGCCAGTTACAAACACGCGTGCGGCATGGGATGTGGATATGGGGACAGACTCGAGGCAGGAGAAGACATGGTACAAGTCTCCATACTGCTGAAGCAGTGCAGGTAAAAGAATCTACTTCAGCAAGATTGCATACAGAGGTAGTGGCATCCTCACCAGTGAATGCGACGCTGAGTCCCATCCGTGTGCAAGCACGTCTAGACAGCAAACTGAGTTCAATATAGGGCAAATAAAGCATGTTGGAGACATAGAACGGCCCTGACGGTCCATGGAATTGCACTACACCCTCACCCAGAACAAGAACCTCATGCCCAGCAGTTGTGCGCACAGACCTCACAAAGTCAACAAGACCAAGCACCACAAAACCACGTCAACGACATGTCCTGTGATGGGTGACACATGAATCTAAGATCCAAGTGGCATCCGTCACACACTCTGGCGAAGTGACAGAACAATTCCCGACAGTACAAGCAGTGTACACACATTGCTCAGCAGATGACTGCTGAACTGCACGGGCGACACGTACATGTGACTCATCAAGCCACGACAGGTTGTCGCAACCTGAGTCAACAAGGTACAGGTCAGCATCATCACATCCGACGAACAACTCCACACACTCAACAGCGCACTGTGCCTCACTGCCACCATCCCGACTGCGCGTCACGGACGCAACAGACTCAACAGTGGGACCTCTCGGCGCAGTCAATGTACTCGCACCTCCCTGAGTGGTGAGCCTGAGAAGCTGGCGGGCCTCGGCAATGTCGCGGGCCTATGTCGCGAGCTGCTGCTCCAAGGGTGACAGGTCTCTGGTGTCCTGTGTTGCTGATGGAGACTGTGGGTCAGTCGCCGCTGTGGAGTATGCAGGGGCGGGTTCACGCTGCTCGAACTCTTGCTGCAGACCCTGTGCGATATTCGTCCAGTTTTTGGGGAGCTTGCACTCTGTGTAGCGGTGCGCTGCCCCGCAGTTGTAGCATTTCCACTGTCTCTCTTGGTTGGGCTTTGGAGTCTCCTTGACATCGTTGCAATCCTTTCCACCCCTCCTGTTGTTTCTCCCTTTCTTCCCCTGAGCGGTAGCGACTGTGCCAGTTGCTGCTGCGACTGTTGCCGTCGACTGCGACGACTAATGAGAGGAAGGGGGGACAGTCCGTGTTGTATGGACTTTGACGACAGCTGCGACTCACACACCATGGCGGGCATCATTTGCAGCTCCAACTCCTACCACGTGTAGGAAGTGCTCAGTGGCCCATGACAGCAGCAGGCCTTGGTCGGCCATCTCCTCGAGGCTCTTCAGGCTGAAGTTGTCAAAGGCCTTTGTGTACTCGCGTCCAACACCGATCCTGATAGTTTTGAACGCCATGAGTTGTCCAGGCCCATGCTTCCCTAGGGCCCTGTACAGCCGCATCGCTCACAGCTAGTAGTCAGTCGGTGTCTCGTGTGCACCCTGGCGCAGGGAGTTGAAGTCCGAGAGCTGCTGTGATGTTTTTTCCATAGTCGCGCCTTCAAAGAGGGTAGTTGTCAGCTTCCATGCGCCGCGTGGGTCAGCCCCAGCACCGGTGCATGGGTCACCAAGGTAGGGTTCGAAGTTGAGGGTGTACTTCTCTGGGACTGCCTTGAGGAGACTGTAGGCGGCACGGGCCGTAGTCGACGTCTACTGGGGGTCAGTGGCCCGATACTGGCTGGTGTAGTATAGGTACACCCCCTCGCTGACTTCCCACATGCAAAACCGCGGCTCCCAGGTGCTGTAGCTGTCCTTCTGCCCGTAGGCAGGTGGGTCAGTCTCGAACCACTTGGGGGGCTTCGCCGTCGGCAGAGCCGCCGGGGCAGCTTGCTTGGGCGGTGGAGACAGGGGATCTTCCCTCAGTCCCAAGCTTGTGCGGAGAAACAGGTCCTCCAAGGAAGCTGGGTCTGGGACAGGCCTGTGGGTGTCGCTTGGACCTGCTTCGCCGATCGGTGCTGCCTTACACGCTGGGTGAGTCAGACGCCATTTTTCCAATCGTGCAAGGCGAAGGCGCAGTATCCCTTCCTCGTCACTGGCGTCTGTATCTGACTCCGGCAGGTTGTCTGACGGCTCAGCATAGAACGCTCCTAAAGCTGCATCGACGTCGGCTGCAACTGCACTCTCAACTGTCATCTTGCCTTTGCGCAATGCATCACGTAGCAACCTCTGCTCACGCTCCTGCTGCTGCGGCTGCTGCTGCTGCTGCTGCTGTTGTTGAAGCTGCTGTTGCGACTGGACTACATCCCAAAATAACTTGAATAGATCCGCTATCTGTTTGGCCGTCTGCTCAGCCTGCTGCGTCTGCTGCTTGCGCAGCTCGCGTGGGCCACGTGCCAGTGAGTTGGGACTAGACGGGGATGTGTCCCGCGTCGTGCTTGTTGTGGCGCCAGCAACACCGGAGGCGGCAACACCAGCGTCCATGGTGGAGCTGTCATTGCTGATTCCAGCTGGTGTGTCCTATGGCATGGTGAGTGGTGGCTGCTATCTCTATTGTTTGGTGGTCAATGTTGCCGGAAAAAAAATCGGCAGCATTTACCCCGCCCCAGTGGCGTGGGATCTGTGTTGGGGCCTTTTTCAGCCCGAGGACAGTCGATAAACCCCCCCACACGCTGCCGAAAAAATTTCGGCAGCCATTCCCCCGCTCCAGCGGGCGTGGGAAATCTGGGAGGGGTCTTCTGCGTGTACCTGAACCACCCCCACCCAACCGACGAGCAGAGGGGATCCCAGCCAGCAGGGGGAGGGGAATACCAAGAGAGACCGATGGCCAAATGGCGTACTTGACAGTTTCTGCTGCTGCTGCCGGTGGTGCAGTCGCAGCTCTCAACGACGGTGGTCTCAAGCCACCTGGGGGTCGGCTGCTACGCACGATGCTACTGCCGATGCTGAAGCTGCCGCGGCCACCACACGCTGACGGTTCCTCCCAGGGCCCGTCGTTGCTATTGCAGTTTGGCAGCCCTTGCATACATGTATGGTTGCTGCTGCACTTCACTGCCACAGCCACGCTACAGGTGCTGCCCGCTACTGCAAATGTTGGCTGCTGCCGCCACCCGAGGCTGCAGTTGCTGCACCGCGTAGCTGCCATGACTATGGTGGGCAAGCAGCCGTTGCTGCGTCTGCTGCCCGCTGCTGCAGGCGCTGGCTGCTGCCCCTGCCTACTGCTGCACACCGTCGTCGCGGCAGCCGCTGCTATGTGCAGCTGCCAACATTGTTGCGGCTGAGCAGCTGCCACTGTGGCATCTGCTCGCTGCTGCAGCCGCCTGCAGCAGCCGCCACCGCTGTTGCACGCAACGGGGTAGCCGACACCGCCGCTGCCGTCCGCCACTGCAGTGGCTGGCTGCCGCTGCCGCCGCCGCTCGCTGCTGCGCCTCGCTGTCGCTGCAGCTGCTGCTTCGCGCAGCCACCTCTGCAGCTGCTACTCCTCGCAGCTGCCACTGCCGCTGCTGGTTCGCGCCGCAGTGGCTGCGGCTGCGGCTTGGCGGGTCCCCCCCCCTCCCCGGGTTCTCGCTGCGCTTCCCAAGCACAGCACGCCGAGCTTGGCTCGTCGTGCTCTCATACCAAAACAGTAACAGTCCCCTTATCCCTCACGTGAATGTGTGCAGCATGAGAGTGTGGTCAGAGTGCAACTGACGGAGCTCAAAACGGATGTGTGTGGAGGGCGGGAGTGTCAAAAACGTGCGTGAGAAGTGGAGTGACAGTCCTACGAGTTGGTACTCGTTAATCGAGTCCACCTGTTGGCCGGCGAGAGAGAGCTCGCCGGCACTCGCTAAAAAATAGGTCATGGGCAAACCTGCCCCATGTCACAACCTGCCCACAAACAGAGTTTTGACACACTCTGTGCCTGTCTAAACTAACACGAACTCACAAGCAGGACTAGGTCACCAAGGTATTGCAGTTCATAAAAAAACAAGCATGACAGTGGATTGTCTCGAGGACAAACGTGAGCTCTCCAAGAGGGGAGTAGCAACGACGTGAGTGTATCCTGAGGCTGCTCGCCAGCTGCCGGACTCGCGTCTGCTCCCCCAGTCTCCCGTACTCTCTGCCTCCTCAGGGATCTGTAAGGCAATGGACGTGAACCGAGAGGTCACAGTAAGGACAACAACAACAACAACTAGTGGGTGGAGCCACCACCCGTTGATGCTCAGGTGTCAGTGGGGTCCACATTAGTGATTTGCACAACCATGGACATGGTCGAGTGGTCACACTAAGTTGTACAAACAGTCGGGGATGACTCACATCACAACACTCCTTCATGACCTGACGGCACGCATGTTCATACACGTGTGCGTAACGAGATGCTCGTCAGTCAA
>SZWC01026539.1:16381-28138 GCA_023375785.1 Penium margaritaceum
CTGTAGAAGAGGAGATGGTTGTGAGGGTCCAGAGCTGTTGCCAACATGTGGCGGTCAGTGCAGAGCTTGGCATACTTGTCCAGTTTTGCCATGCTTGCTGTCATCCCTGGCCTCAGTTCCACCAACAGCTGCTCCTTACAGTCCAGCCGGCCAGAAACCTCCCGAAGTTTGCTCTTCCTCTCTGCTGCCACAACCTTCACCAGCCAGCCCTACATCTTGTCCAACAAGGAGGAGTAGAAGGGTAAGACTAGAGAGATGGTGGGGTACGTTAACCGGGAGATGTCTTCCGTGAAGTCCTCGAAGGTCTTCAGGATGACTGTCACCTGGGCGATCAACTCTCCATCTTTGAACGTGGGTTTGAGATGTGCTCCGTCCCTTCCATGGTCATCTGGCCAACTGTCCAGGTTAGAACTCACTGCAATAACACATTCACACATTTCAAGGACACTGTTCCATCTCGTCTTAGTGTCCAGGTGGAGAGGCTTGTACTTCATGCTTTGGTGGCAAGCTGCAGTGACTCCTCCCTTATCGATGTGAGTATGATGAACACGATAATTGCCCGGACTTACTGGATGATGCCCATGACACGTGGAAGCTTCAGGGTGTCGCCTACAGCCAGGTTCATGACGTGGCCAAGACAACGGATGTGGCCGCTCTTGACAAAGGAGTCATTGTTGGACACCATGTAGTTGTCGATGATAGAATCATTGGTGCTCTTCTTGTCCATGTTTGGGCAAAGCACATGGTCCCACAAACCCCACTGCTGTAGACATGTCTTGAGGAGGTTGAAGAGGTTTTCCGCCGTGGCGCCGCCCTTGAGTGTCGGGAAGGCAAGGGCCATGGCTCGGACCTTGTAGGAGTTTTTGATCCAGTGGGTTGTGACTCCGAGGTACTTGGCGTTGTTGCCGGCTTTCCACCCGTCCTTCGTGAAGGTGATAGCCGATGTCACAGTGGCCAACTGTGTCTTAATGCGAGCACTGTAAGCACGTGCACCGATGCGGATGCTTCACGCGATAGTCATGCGGCCTGGTACAGATGCTGTCGGGTTCACGTACGCAAAAAACCTTTGCCATCCAAAATCTCTCCGTGGAAAAGAAAGACAAGTTCTTGCCCATGGCATGCTTCCAAAAAAGGATATAGAAATTCTTGTTGAAGTTGTAGTCAACTGCAGTCACCCCACGTACAGTTATCGAGTTCTCTAGATTGACAACTTCACCTCCATCTGCATCCGCGACGAGGCTTCTTGCCTCCTGAAGCTTGGTGGCGGCAACCAGGGCCTTGAGCTGCCACCACCTATCTTTGTGAATTAAACACATGTGCTTCCACAGTGCACCGGTGGAGCCATCCTTGGCTAACAGGATGATGGGCTGTGCAGGTACTTTTGTGCAATGCAGCCACATGGTCGGATGGGAATCCTGCCCATTTTCTTGAATGGCCCACATATTATGGAGTCATTCCCATGCCTTTTTTGCTTGTCATAGACGGCTTCCTCCTCATCTTCTTCATCTTTGTCCTCTCCGTGATGCTCATCATCATCAGACTCATGGGAGTCCTCCTCGGCCATGGTGATGGTTACAACAGTTTTTTCACAGAGGGCAGAAGTAGGGTAGACTAAGTGGGTAGCATCCGATGCTACTGCTACCAGTCGACCACATAGTTGAAACAGAAAAGACTGGGCGCCATGGTAACAGGTACCAACTGTGGCGTGGAATCCAATCCACACGTAAATGAGCACATATGAGTGGATGTCCCGCCTTAGTGCATGGACCAACCTTGCTGACGGTGTTGGTCAAAAAACAACTATTAGGATAACTGACCAGTTAGGACCAAGATATGATTCCACCGAAGTGTAGTTTGATAAAAATATATGACAGGTGTTCTAGATTCAAAGCATGTTCCCGCTTGATGGACATTGCGGGGAAACATCATCCCGATGGAAACTGAAGTGCGCATGTTGCCTGTTTGAATTTAGAATTCCAATCTTCACAGTACGGAGGTGACCTAAGCAGGACCTCTTGGGTTTTCTGCGCCCCTCTCCCCTCCCCTCCAGATCCAGTCACGGATCCGGGGATATAGACCAGATCCTAGATCCTGGATCCGGTTTTTTATCCAAATTTTTGGGCAATTTTCACAAAGCTTAGGATTCCATGTGCACCCTTATCAAAAGTAGAGTCTGAGATGCGGTACACAGATCACGTATCGCACCACTCGCACAACTGCGTGAAGGGCTCTTGCCCGAGGAAAATACAAGAACTATACAAGGAGGCTGACAGCGAGGGTGATGTCGCTTTGTGTGGTCATGGCCAAGTACATCAGAGAAGCAATCAAGTGCAAGTACAAGGTCACGTCCGCCGTCTTCCCTAGGTGTGTTGAATCATCCACCTTCAACGTATCCTACCCCGTTATGTGTGATGGGGTTGGAGGCTGTGGGAATTGCATGAAAGAGGTCAGCAAAATGCTCCCCAACGTCGCGGGCAAAATGTGCCAAATGTAGGAAGTGTTTCCATCGCTGACGATCGCGTAAGATATCCATACCAGAGAAAACAGCCGTAGGACCACAGGCCTTCATCACTGTAGGCAGCCTGATGGACTACTTTGACCTCCTTCATGGCCTCCATCAAGGGAGATGCAGTCAAGAGGTTGTCCACGTAGACCAGGATGTGAAGCTCTCAGCTGGCCATGTAAGAGAAAGGCACGGGTCAGTGTTACTTTGATTACAATCGGCACGTCTCAGTGTACTATAGATCTCCTTTTTCTAGCATTGGGGTGACTATTTTAGGTTGTACAAGGCCTTGCACAGGCGCCAGACCTTGTCATTAACCTCGAATCGTGATAGCTAGACCATGTAAATATCCTCCTCTAGGAAGCCATGGAGAAATGCATCCTTCACATCCATCTGATGTAGCTCCCAGTGATGCTGGAAAACAACCCCGAATAGTGTGCAAGGGGTGGTCATGCGGCCAATGGTTGGAAACGTGTCAGTGAAACCCACATCCTCAACCTGTGAGAATCCCTTGGACGTCAATCAAGCCTTGTAGTGATCCACTGTGCTACCAGACTTCACCTTCTTGCGAGAGACCCACTTGGCCTGTACAGCCTTCCGCCCGAGCGGGTGGTCAAGAAGTAGCATTTCACAATTCTACATGCTTGGCCATGATTGCTTCCTTCAACGCGCTTGGATCCAACACTTTTGAGGGAGAGCTGTGGGGGCTAAAACATACGCCTTCAGACTCAGCCTGACCACGACAAGGTTGGTTGTGACATCGCAAGCGACCAAGAGCTCTCTGGAGAAGAACTTGTCATCAACAAGGCACGTTGAGTGTACCATAGTGTAGTTTACTTAGAAACTTAAGCCAAGGGCCTTAGTGCCAGGCTCTGAATTTTGTGAGTAAGGCTTGTGGGTGATAAGTCGGCTGTCAGCACATTCCTAGATGGCAGTGGTCGAAGATGGCCGCTGGTCTCATGGGAGTAGCGCAAAGCTAAGGTGCTTAACTCTGGATGTAGAGAAAAGGGCTGGTCCACAACCGCAAGGATTATAGGATCGCACAAAAAGGGAGAGGATGCATGACAATCATCGACAAGTGCTGGCTCGCACGTGGGAGAAGCCGGTGTAGGCAGAGGACCAGGTATGAATGGGAATGCAACCACTACAATAAGACCATGTGTGCTAGAGAAAGTTGGCGAAGGCACATGAGCAGGTGTGCCAAAAGGGGGCTCAGATTGGCATGAGAGCAGATCTACCAGAGGGGACTGGAAGTAGCATAGGAGCACGTGTGCCTAAGGGGACCGACACTGGCAAGGGAGCAGGTGTGCCAGAGGAGACCAGTACTGGCACGAGAGCAAGTGTGCCAGGAGGAACTTACGGTGGCATGGAAGAGATATGTCAAGTGGAATCGATGAGGCCACTAGAATGACATCCAAAATAGCCGGATAGTTATCAGCCAAGAATTGTACCGCTAGTGAAGAGGCCCCGACGGACCCATCCATAGGTCTAGACATCCCCATCCGTCAAGAAGCTACACGGGTGGGAACATGGTCAATGACTAGTGACATAATGCTGGAAATGTTGCGGTAGGCGAGAGTCTTAAAGAAGATAATATCTCCAATCTAGATCATACGGTGGCGATCAGGGTCCCAAAAATGTCAGGCCTTCAACCGCGAGGAAATGCCGAGGAAGGCACACATGTGATCCCGAGGTGAGACCTTGGACCCCTTCTGGTCCTAGGTTTTACATAAATAGGCTAGGGACTCCTAGAGGCAAAGATAATGGAAATCAACATAATGGCCAAAGCACAAATCGTACGACGTGACATGGTATGGAAGAGGACAATGTAGCAGGCAATTTTAGATCCATGTCATGTAGGAGAATCCATCAAAGGCAAAGGACTTTGCAAGACCACACTCTGACTGCATGGCGTGGAGCACATCCTCCATTTTGCAATTCCAACACTTAGACACGTGAATCTCCTATGGTGTGCTGAGCAAAGAGTTCGTAAAAGGGATTTCTTTCAGCAAATGTTTCCGTCCCTCCAAAAACTCACCACCTACACTGAGAGATACTCAATAAGGGGAGGACTCAGCCATCACCATCCAGAGGCAGACTACCACTGCAGGCTTGTTCTTGTGGTAGAGGCTATAGACCCACCTCATCCGGGTGAATTCATCAGTCAAGGTGAGAGCATATCACCCCTAAACTGAGAGAGAATCAATAAGGTGAGGACCGAGAAGGTCCGAGTAGACCAACTCGAGCAGACGCAGTACCCAAAAACTGGAGTCAGGATTGTCAACCCGCCTGAGGCAAACGGTCTAAAAATGGAGTTCAGTGACATCCACCGACCGCTCATAGCATTTCAGCTATGAGAAGATATCCCCCTTAGGATCGTGTTTCCACACTGATCAGCCCACAAAGCTTGTCCCTTCCGTGGCCTCTCGGTTTCCCCTTTTAGCTTGTCCCAAGTCTTTTGTATCTGCCCTTGGTTGGCCAACTTATGCCTTAGTTTTCAGCACAAGTCTCAAGGGTATGAAGTGGATAAGAAATCACATGCAAGTGACATGTACTTAAAGTCCTGCAGCCGGCTCTGGAAATGTACGCGCAGTGGCTCCTTGGAGGGCCACTTCCAGGGCAGTCCTGGGTTACCTCACCAGTCCGCCACGTCATGCGTCCTGTGACCGCCAAGTGGCATCTTCCACTGGAAGCATCCTAGAAGCTTCCTCTCATTCTTTGGGTCACAAAGAAAACTGCCCCTGCCAGGGTTTGAAGGCGTGACCTCACAACTCTAACTCTGGAGTGCTAACAATTGCGCTTAACGAGCATGTCGCACTTAGCGTCTACCTGCTAGACTATCAGGACTTGACATAGGGGACTTACTCCATAGGAGCAGTGCATGCCTACACTTGGCCCAAGTACAGCAGTGGTCAAGGGGCACCACAAAATGACAAACTCTCCCTTGCACCTCTGCCCATCTGTTGTGTTTCCTCCAGTTCTCTTGGCCTTCAGTCTTCATCCGCTGCGTTGACCATACCGATCCCTTGAGTACGTGTAGAGTACAAGTCACTATCAAGCGCCTTTGTCATGCAATCTGCAAGCATCTTCTTCGTCTTCACGAACTCCAGGTCCACAATCTCCTTGGCGACAAGATCGCGCGAGTAGTGGTACCTGATGTCAATGTGCTTCGTGCGCCGGGAGATGACATCATCCTGTGCCATTGCCATGGCACTCTTGTTGTCGATGCGGACCATCGTTGCTTTTGTCTGTGGAACTTTCATCTCAGCAAGCAAACTGCGTAGCCACTGTGTCTCCTTGCATGCTTCTGACAGAGCGATGTACTCTGCCTNCAAAGCCCGAGGGGGACTTTCTGTCATCGATTCTTCCTCCCCAGTCGGCGTCCGTGTAGCACACAAGTCGCAGCGGGTCAGATCCCTCCTGGCCTCCAAATTGGAGTCCCATGTGTCGTGTCTTCTGCAGATAGCACATGATGCGCTTGACTGCTTGCCAGTGCTGTGGCCCTGGATTGGCCACAAACCTGCTCACTTGTCCCACAGCATAGCAGATATCAGGGTGTGTTCTAACCATGGCATACATGAGGCTGCCAACGGCAGACTTTAGAGAATGTTCTCCATCTCACGCCATTTTGTTTCTGTGCTGGGGCTCATGGAGGAGGAGAGCTTGATGTCTGTTGTCATGGGCGTGCTGATGGGTTTGTAATCCTCCATGTTGTAGCGCTTCAAAACCTCCATGATGTACTTCGTCTGGTTCAATTCGATGGTACCTGCTGCTCGGTTGCGGTGGATGGCAATCCCGAGGTAGTACTCGAGAGGACCCATGTCCTTCATCTTGAACCTGTTGCTGAGTTTTGTCTTCAGCTCATTCAGCAGCTCGACGGAAGACGAGTAGATGATGAGATCATCCACATACAGTGCAACCAACATCAGACCTTGCTCATCCTCTCGCACGTAGACCCCAGGATCGTTCTGGCAGTGCGTGAAAGCAAGTCCAGCCATGAAGCCATCCATCTCCTTATACCACATCCTTGGGGCCTGNTCCACCAGAACCCATGTCTCATTCTCCTCAATGGACGCGAGCTCGCTGTCCACTGCCTCCTTCCACTTGGCCGCATCTGGCCTGGTCATAGCGCCTGCCACTGTCAGAGGCTCTCCCTGAGCCAAGCACGACCAGCTGAGTCCGGTCCATGTGCCGCTGTCAGTATTATACTGTTTTGTGGCTTTCTTTTGACGCGTGCTCCACCGGCTTGTCCCTGCTGGTGGATCGTTGTCTTGTTGCTGCTAGTGCCGCTGCTGCTACTGTTGTTGCTGCTGTTGCTGTTGAGATGATGCTTGCTGCCTTGGTGATTCATTGTCAGAGGAAGAGCCATTAGCCTCAGAGTTGGACTCAGAAGCCTCCGACGACTCTGACTCAGTGTCAGAGTCCATCGCCGTGTCAGCCTGCACAGCCGCTCTCCTTGCAGCACCACCCCCTTGATTGACTTGTACAATTTGCCAGTTGTTAGGTACTTGATCACCTGACTCAAGCAGCATGACCCACTCTCCCGTTTTGGCAGCGTGGACCGGATCCAGCACCTCTCCTTTTCCAAGCGTCCTCTCATCAAACTTGACGTCTCGGCTTCGGATGAGCTTTCCAGCAGTTTGGTCCCACAGCCTGTATGCCTTGTGTGCGGTGTCGTAGCGGACCATGACGCACTTGCGAGCACGAGCATCCAACTTCCCACTCCCTTTGCCTGCTTGGACCTTTGCCCAGGCAGTGCAGCCGAACACCTTCAGATGTGAGGCATCCGGCTTCTTTCCCGACCACACCTCTTGTGGCATCTTGAGCTGCTTCTCTCACTGCTTCTTGCCCCGCCTACGAAGTGCAGCTGCAGGGGTAAGGTTCACGAGGTAGCAGTCCGTCCTTGCAGCTTCCGCCCAGAGGCGAGGTGGAAGTTTGGCGTCAAAGAGCATGCTTCGCGTCATGCCGAGGATGGTCTGGTTAATGGGCTCGGCAACGCCATTGCTCTGCGAGGTGTAGGGCGTCGTGGTCTGGTGGTTGATTCCGTGTTGGTTCAACCAACCCTTGCACGCCTCGTACTCACCACCGTTGTCACTGCGCAGCGCCTTGACCTTGTTCTCAGTCTACCGCTCCATCATGGCGACAAACTCTTGCAGCTTCTCCTTGACCTCTCCCTTTCCCTTGAGGAAGTAGATCCACACCTTGCGGCTGTGGTCGTCGATGAAGGTCAGAAAGTATTTGCTACCTCTGTTTGAAGGCGTGCGGAATGGTCCGCACACGTTGGAGTGGATCAGGTCCAAGTTGGCCGCTGCACGCTGACCATTGCGCTCGAAGCGCTTCCTCTTTGCCTTGCCTTGGAGGCATGGCTCACACAGCTTCTTTCACCCAGCATCGTCCTTTGCCTTACAACCTTCCATCCCACGAACCACCTGCTGTTGCTGCATCACTTGCAGCGTGCTGTCGGCTACGTGCCCAAAGCGCCTGTGCCACAGCTCAGCATCTGTGTTGTTGGTGGAGGTGACAGCCACAACGGCTGCCTCTCGTGCAATCTCAGGTGTTTGCACCACCGTCTCGGCGGCACCCGCATGTCTCTCATCTGAGCTCTCTGCAGGCTTGATTCGCAGCACGTAGAGCGCGTCGACTCTTGGGACTTCTGCGACGAGGTCATCTTTGGCGTAGGAGATCTTGATGTCCTTGTTCTTGACGATCACAGCCTCCTCTTGTGTGAATACAACCGTCATGTCATGGTCCGTGATTTTGGAGACCAACAAGAGGTTTGTTGCAAATGTGGGCATGTAAACCACACTCTGCAGTTTTGGATCCTTCTCTGCACCATTGATGCTGATGCTGATCAGCTTGTCTCCCTCGCCCTTAGCGTAGGCGACACCGCCATTTGCGTATCAAAAACGATGGTCGATGTGTTCAATGGAGACGAAACCAGCCTTCTCCCTCGAGGAGTGATGGTCGGTGCCAAAGTCAAGCGTGAACGCTCCTGGCTTGAGCAGCGCCGCTCCCTTGGTTGTGGGCACGCTCTCAGCTATCATGTTGGTAAGTTCCTTCTTATCCTTTCCTCCATCCTCGTTCTTGCCACCCTTGCCTTCATCTTCCTTCTTGGGAGCTTTACACTCCCGTGCCCAGTGCCCAGGCTTGCCATAGTTGTGGCACTTCCCAGGACGCTTTGAACCCTTTCCACCGCCACCATTGCTTTTTCCCCTATTGCCACCGCTTCCGCTGTTGCTCTGACCAGAAGAAGAGTTGTTGCTGTGACCATCATACCGAGCGGCATAGGCTGAGATGTTGGCCTCATTGCCGCTGCGACGCATGGCCTCATTGCGTACGTACTCGGACACAGCCTCATACGTCAGCTCCTCCTCCTTCCAACCGCCCAAGACGGTGATCAGAGGACCCCAGCTTTCAGGTAGCGCCATGATGAGAATCATGGCCTGCATGTTGGTGTCGATTTTCCAGTTCATCTAGGTCACTTGTTGCAGCAAACCTTCAAGCTGCAACAGGAAGCCCGGAATCGACTCTCCCTCACTCACTCTCATCCCAATCAGCTTTTGAAGGATGAAGAGGCGATTAGCCAGAGCCGTTGACTGGTGCACACGTGCAAGCTTTTCATAAGCCTTTGATGCGTGTGTGATGCCGTTGAGATGGGCATGCTTTGTCTCATGCACTGATGTCACAAGGATGGCTAGCGCCAGCTCGTTTTTGGCGCTCCATGCTTCATACCCAGGGTCATCTTTTGGTGGTTCAACCTCTTCTCCAAGGAACATCTTCAAGCAGTCGCGCACTCTCATGACAATCTGAAACTGCCATTACCACAAGGGAAATTATGAACCTTTCCTTGTGAACTTTGTCATGCCACCATTGATCTGCTCAAGACTGAGCGTGGTAGGTGGCGTCGTCATCCTGCTACTCTGCTACTCTGCTTCTCTGCTTCGTTGANGACCGCTCATAGCATTTCAGCTATGAGAAGATATCCCCCTCAGGATCGTGTTTCCACACTGATCAGCTCACAAAGCTTGTCCCTTCCGTGGCCTCTCGGTTCCCCCTTTTAGCTTGTCCCAAGTCTTTTGTATCTGCCCTTGGTTGGCCAACTTATGCCTTAGTTTTCAGCACAAGTCTCAAGGGTAAGAAGTGGATAAGAAATCACATGCAAGTGACATGTTCTTATAGTCCTACAGCCGGCTCTGGAAATGTGCGCGCAGTTGCTCCTTGGAGGGCCACTTCCAGGGCAGTCCTGGGTTACCTCACCAGTCCGTCACGTCGTGCGTCCTGTGACCGCGAAGTGGCATCTTCCACTGGAAGCATCCTAGAAGCTTCCTCTTTTTCTTTGGGTCACAAAGAGAATTGCCCCTGCCAGGGTTTGAAGCCGTGACCTCACGACTCTAACTCTGGACTAACCATTGCGCTTAATAGGCATGTCGCACTTAGCGTCTACCGGCTAGACTATCAAGACTAGACGTAGGGGACTTATTCCATAGAAGCAGTGCATGCCTACACTTGGCCCAAGTACAGCAGTGGTCAAGGGGCACCATGAAATGACAAGGATATGTACAAGGATGCATCAAAGTCTAAGCATAGAAGAGACAGTTGGTCTTGGAGAACTTCTCAAAGGATGTTGCATCAAGACCAAGGCATGCCCGTGTCTGAATCATCTTGGACATAGTGTCCAAGCTCACATGGCAAAGGAGGCAATGCAACAAATTCTTGTGTTTTGGAAAGAGAATACAAGTGAAAAATACACTTTCAAATACAAATCAAGGAGAGGGTGTAGAGGGAGTACAACATGACACACGATACAGATAATTGCAAACAGAGGCATGAAGAATAACAGCATGAAATCTGAGAGCAGTGGCAGCAGGCTGCGCTCAAGATCAGAGGAAAATAGCACATAAAAAATGTACAAGGGGCCAATCAGACCATTGAAACAAACCAAACTGAAGCCCTGGACAGGCAACAACTGAACAGACCATATGGAAATGGATCCAACTCACGGAAGAAGACCGAGCACTACAAAGTCACTACGACAACTGGTCATGTGATGGGTGGCTCAAGAATCAATGATCCAATTGCCACTCCCCTCATGACCTGTCATTGATACAGAGAAAAGGGTCACGGATCACTCTGTCTCTGCTGCACACTTAGTAGAGGACTCTGAAAAATGACAAAGCCCTCGGATCTATGAATTGTCGACAGAGTGTCCACTACGACAACTCGTCGTCATTTGCTATTGTTGCTGTCTGTTTTTGTATATATTTTCCTTCTTCTTCCCTTGTGCAGTTTTGCAGCATCCCGAGTCTAGCTGCTCAGGGTAGAGGAGGAGGAGGAGGAAACAGTAGAGGTGGAGTTGAGGAACTGGGATAGAGGCGTAGGAGTTATTGCAAGTATTGCTACAAAAAAGTGGACTTTGCCCATGATCACAATAGCCTCACGAGCCGATGTTGCCTAGAGAAGGTATTGAAGAGCTCAAGGAAGCAGCGATAGTGACACGGAGAAATCATAGAGGGCCACATAAGCGAAGCTCATAAAGAGATTCATGTGGTTCAAATGCATCCCAAACATGATGGAATCCAGTGCCCAAAATCATGTCCTGCCATAAGGCACACGTAAAGGTGCATGGTGTGCCTCCAGTAGTCTCATGCAAGCTCTGTGGAATCCTGGTGGACAGTGTGGAAGTCACAAGGTCCAACCACCCTTGTGGCTTGGGTCTCTAGAACAAGCAACGCCAAGGCCAGCTCCCAGCATTGATGCGAAAATGCTCCTAACCTAGTCTTGGCCTCACGCAACAAGGGACAGAAGTTGACCACAAGCTCCTGCGGCAAGGCATAGAACAGATTATGCATCGCTCTTGCAGCTGTTTAAAACTGGTGACCATCTCGGGTCTGGTACTTGTTGTCGTAGTATGGCCAGACACCCTAAGAGAAGGTCCACACTTGAAACACGGTCTCCTGGCAGTTAAATCCCTTATTGGTATCGTTGCGAGGTGGTCAGTGTCTCAAATTCCTTCGATCACTGTTCTGTGTCGAGGGTAACATCCGGCTCAAGAGAAGATGGGCGAGGTACAGGGTAACCATCGGTGAGAGAAATGCAACCAAAAGTGAACGCTGTTGAATGACGTGGCTGATCTTGTCAGCGAGAAGGTAGCAAGGTGAGAGGTTGTGATCCCAGATGTTGCTCATGAATGCACTCACAAAGGACACGGGTCTCGTCCTCAGTTGTGTCATCCTAAATCTCTCCCTCATCCCAAT
>SZWC01026540.1:8067-19513 GCA_023375785.1 Penium margaritaceum
ACCCACCTGCCACGCCGGTGCAGTTCCCCCACGCGCCGGTGCCCTCGTCGCTGAGCGTGCGCAGCACGTCGAAATCCGCCAGCTTCGCCTGCATCGTGGGGTCCAGCAGGATGTTGTCGCCCTTCACGTCGCGGTGCACCATCGGCGACAGAGGCGAGTCGTGGTGCAGGTACTGCAGCGCGGACGCCACCCCCAGCGCGATCTCCAGCCGCTGCGGCAGCGACAGCGCGGCCTTCTTCCCCGCCCCACCTCCCCCTCCGCCTCCGCCGCCACCACCACCGCCGCGAGCTGGCGTCTGAGAGCCATTGGGGACGTCGCCGCCATGAGAGGCGGCAGCAGCGCCAGCGGCTGCGGCCATGCCCGAGGGTAGAGGGGATGCGCCTGGCGCAGGGGGCAAGGGGGAGTCGTGGCCGAGGGAGGAGGTCGTCGCCGCCTTGCCGGTGGCCGTGTTCCCCGTCACAGCGGTGCGACGGGTGGTGGCGGTGGCCTGGCCGTGGAGGAAGGAGGACAGGGACCCGTTTGGTGCGAATTCGTACACCAATATTCGTTCGTTCTCCTCGTTGCAGTAGCCCAGCAGCCGCGTCAGGTTCCTGTGACAGAGCGGGGCCAGGAGGAGCACCTCCCGCTCGAAGTCGAGCGCCACGGAGCTGCCGGGGTACGCCGTGCGTTTCGCGCGCTTCACGGCGACCTCGAGGCCGTCCGCGAGGAAGCCCTTGTACACCCACCNACGGGCGACCCCATGGGCATGACGTCGCTGGTGGACCTGGCAGTCAGCACCACCTCCGCCATTCCTGGGTTCGTTTGGGGAATCTGACCTTGTTGTCCTCTCTGGCCTTCCTGCTCCCTCTGTCTAGTGAAGCTCCCGCCTTTGCGACACTTTGCGGCTGATGTGGTGCTTACTGCCAGAGGCTAACTGGGCGGATGCCACGAACCGAACTAGACCAGGCACTAGTCGACACCTAAGTTGTCAAACCCGACGCCACTCAACCTCAATCGATTCAACTTCACTAAACTTCACTCCACTGAACTGTAGTCGACTGAATTGCAGTCGATTCAACTTCGCTCAACACACCGGGAAACTGGCTGGTAGGACATTGGGCCTTGCCATTCCCCCACCATCTTGGTGCGCAAGGGCTTCGTGACCTTGAGAAGACAGCACCGGTGTCGGCAACGACGGTGTGGGACGTCCTCACTTGACGCGAGGCAGCGGTTGGGACTCTGCTAACTTTCGAGGAGCAGATCAGGGGTCCTGCGATGGGAGGCGTTAGTAGCGACACGAAGCTAGTCCCCGCAAGGCGTGAAAAGCGCACCAGTTCCACTAACCTTCGACGAACTGGAGACGGCAACAGCAGCTGCACAGAAAGTCGTTGAGAAATTGCGGGGGAGGCGGGTGGGTGTGAGAGACGTCCCTCGACGCGAGAGCACGCAGCTCTGTTGAGGTGCAGCGCAGTCGACAGGCGCAGTGGGGGGGGTGGGATGACGCAAACGAAACGCAGCGGAACAGCAAAGAGGGGGGGAAAGGGAACAGGGCTACGACGAGGGAGAGCAGCAGAGGCACCCACGGCGGCCGCGGACCGTTTCTGCTGGCCTCGGCAGACTGTCGTCGTCAGCAAGACAAGCGGCTGGGGTCGGAGGAGATCCGTACAGGGTGCGAGGGTCGCGGGACACTACCAACAGTGACGCGCAACCGCTGTTCGAACCACATGGCGGCCAAAACTTTCCAATTTGAGGGATGGCGGAAATTGGGAGGGCTATTTTTTCAAAGTCTCTCTCAGGCGTGCAGTCCATGTTTCAGATGAGGACTACCTATACTCCACTGGTCATTCATAACACTAACCCTATTGTTCTTCGATCTCTACTATGCCATGATGACCTCATCGCATAACCGCTTGCGCTGAATAAATCAATGTGTTGCCCCTCCCATGCACCTTTTGGCATCCGTCCTGCATAAGCCTTTCTCATCCAACGGAGTCTCTGGCTTGAGAACATTTGTGTGTCCACCCCACAACATGGTTTTCACAAACGCACAAATGTTGAACTTTCCTCCGTGGGCTATAGCCCCCCCTAGATTCCCATTCTCAACAAAATTTCGTGCTCACTCCCCACCTAATGGAAAGCCACACTCACAACTGCTCCCACAAATCATTCCCTTCTTCAACTCTCTAATTTTCTCAACCTCAAAAGCCCATCACATTCTTGACCCAAGGAAATCTGCTCCTCAATAGAAACTCACCCCACACACTTCCTTTCTTTTAGGGTACATCTCGTCACAAAATATTCAAATCACCTCCTCCCTCATCCGTGCCTTCTGTAAGTTTGCCTCCCCAATCTCGTTGCGATCCTTGCAATCGTCAAAAACAATTCATATGTCACCCATACAGGCTCCCAAATATTCCTTACACATTGCTTTCCCTACATATGCAAGCCCCCTCCGCCTGCCCGTAAACTTCTAACAGCCTTCCCATCTCCATCCAAAATGACCCCTCCACTTAGAAAATGGGCCCTTAACCTCCCTCAACCCCCCGAATGGAAATTCATATTACCCATGTTCCATCACCGCATCTTACACCCTAAAGTGAGAGGTGTCCTTATCTGCATCCTCCTTCGCTCAATACAAGTCCACCAAAGGTACCATTTCCTCCTAAACTCAGGTAATTGCCCTAGTTGTAATCAAGAAGAAACATTCCAATAGTGCTTCCTTGATTTCCCTCAAATATTAAAGGGCATTAACATCCTTGTTTGGATCGCTCGAAATTACTTCTCTAGCCACATAACGTCTACTCAAGAACTCCTCTTATTTTTTCCCCGAAAAAAAAAAAACCAATGTGGATCCTTTTCCTTAGATCATACCTACAACAAACATACTTAAATCGATGTGAGGCTCTCTCCCATCCCAATGTTCCCCTTACACCCAATCTTCACTCCCTTGCTTAAACATCCCAGGTCAAGAACATACTTTCCTATGGTTGCAATTGCCACCAAAAACATCCAAAACCCTCGTAGCCCTCCTGAATCTAGGTATTTTAACCTGTGATCCTAGCACTAACTCATTTACCATCTCCCAGAACGTGCTTCATAAACTTCTAAATCAATGAAAAGGTGGGGCTCACCCTCAGGTTTGCCAAACCCCACCTACCCCCTATGTTGTTGAGAGCGTTATGACACTCTCAACAGGGGTGGTTTTAGTGGGTGCGACTCCCTCAAGAGCCTCTCTAAAGATACCTTCCCCGGTGTGGTCATCCCTTACGTGGAACAACAGCTTGTCTGTAAATTTCCCATTGAAAGGTGCATGAATACGTAACCACCTCTATGGCGTATGCCAAAAAGAAAGAATTACCTATACTCGGTAGAGAATTTGTGGGTATGAAACTCCATGCTCTAATGGCAAATGTTTCTCTTCTTTATGGTTTGAAACTCGAAATCAAGCGACATGAGAATAACTGCTAATTGTAAGGAAATGAAGTTTCACGGAAAAGGGACCTCTAAATTGCCATGTTTCAACGATATCTCACAAGTAACCTACCAATTCTGCAAAAACATTATTGATAGATTCGAAGTATTCTTTAATGAGTATCATACCATGTGCAAGAATTCAAATACTTCTTTCAAATCTATGCACAAGAAATTTTATTCCTAAATTATTTTCATGGAAATGAAAATTTTTAAAAGAATTATTTTTATATCATGGACTAGAAGTTTTTGTTTTCATGAAAAAACTTTCATATAACCACTAAACTATGATAGCAAGCACTTCATGTGTGGTAGTTAGGAAAGAAATGATGAGATCATGTAACAAGCATTCTGAATTTACAATATGAAACAAAATTACACGAATTTGTGACGGCACGAAAACATATATATCATGGTTTGGATATCAAATGCTTACTGAGTGCAACGCTTTCGAAGGTACAATGTGATGGGCAGAAAAGTCATAAACGTCGTAAATTGGAAGTACGTTTAAAATTACAGATGATCTCGGCTCTCCGGTCCAACTTGCTATCCGAACACCTTGGCTTAATTCATTGAGCATTGCACGATCGTTTTTAGACCGTCGATCTCTTTCCTGGCCGGATACATTTAGGACGAGGGCATCGACTTGTTAATGCGTGCAACGCGTCCTTGTTGCGAACTCAGTTTCTCTTATCCAGTGAATTCATTCGTAACGTTCCGGCCGTGGGCAACGCGCCCTGATAGCCAGCGTGCGCCTACGGTCTTCGAACGACTTCTGAAGGGAGGATTCGGTCTTTGCACAGGAGAAGACGTTGACATCTGCAGTATCCCTGCGTAGAGACATGATTTTGTTTCCCTTGCGGGTCAAGGCGCACGTCCTGTACCGTGTTCCACGACTGATTGTTTTTCATATTTTATCTACCGCCATTGACGTGGCGGGCATGGGTCTGACCGAACTTTGGTTCGGCACACCACAAATGTATCATGCGTGAATCCATAATGTGTTCTGTTGTGGAGGGTGTCCCGCCGACCTCCTCTACGACAGTTTCGTTGCTACAAATGTCAGGTTCGGTAGCCAAACGAGAATTGTATTGATACATTTAGTGGCTTTTGACGTTTCCACTGAAATTGTCCTATTTGAATTCAATGGCGGCGATGCGTAAGGATGGCGAGCACGAACGACCCTCAGTCGAACATCTGAATTCGAAGTTCATTAGTTGAATCCCCCTGTCCGACGGGTCGTACGAACTCCATGCAAGGGGGCGACCCGCCGGCGAAGCGGTTACTTGACGGCATGCTTCGTCGACGGCGATGCGAAATTGCGTCGCCGTCGACTTCGCATTCGTCATGCCGAGGGATCCGGGCTCAACCCCCGGTGGTGTATCATCGCTTTACAATTTTTTTTTCAATTTGTCGTGAGCTTCCGGATCCGGCGGGCCCGTTGGCTTAAATGCATGTTTTCTGTAGATCGTCCAAGACAATAATTTTTTGTTGTGGGAGAGGCTCAACGCCGCCCACTGCAAGAACAAAGTCGTGGAACACGGCACTGAACACGTCGGGAAAGAAGACGACAGCCAGGCAGCTATCTTGGACCCCTTACAGCCATCCGCGACGGTTTTCGACTGCCTTTTGGGCAGCTCTTGCTCTTGCCCCCTGATGCCGGGGCCTTTGGGACGAATGCACGCAGTCTACTTTGACCCAGTAATTAGGACTCTGATAGTACATTGGACCCCTTTCAGTCTTCGGTCAACGCATCAACACGATGGCCGATGGCCGCAATACCTCCGAACCCGAGCCGTCCAGGCACCTCGCAGAATCGGAAGTTAGACGTTGCTCAATTTGGTTGCGTCGAGATGGACCTCGATTTCCTCTCCATCTTCGCCGTCCATTATTCGATTAGCTTCTCCGATGCGAGAATTTCTGTCCATCGTGCGCATTCTATTCGGACATTTATCAATAATATTGTAACTTATTTGCAGTCCCTTTTCGTATTATCAGTAGTGGGCTACCGATTGGCCTTCCTAGGGCACGAGAGCAGGGTCTCAAATGTGCACAGTGAAAGATGAGATCGGACGCACCTGCTCGCTGTACAAGTCGATGGTCCTATGTCCTTGGAAAAAGTCAGGCCTCTTAAATGTTCAGGTGCTTCGCGCTACGGAAATCAGAAACCGAAATACCGGCCGCCAACCAATCCACTGTCGACATTCTCAGGCATATCGGTGTTGTTCGAATTTACTTACCAAAAGAAAAACCTACTCCCACAGCCGACCAATTCCAACCACATCATGTTCCTGTATGATTTTCAAGAGGGCGGGAACGTCATATACCCAACGGCGCTGACAATTGAGCAGATTCAACCACGAACTTCAGAAGATATTAGGTCCACAACCAAACCATTCGCCCCTTTCGCACAGCAAAGGTTTGGGTTTTTAAAAGAGGAACAATGTACCCCTCTCGATTTTCAAAAACAACCATGTCGATGCTACATGGCACGCAATGTAGACATGCTTATGTCATTTTGCTTTCCCCAATAATCACAAAACCCTTTCATTAGAGCTTTGTAATTTTTTGGGGGTGGTTTACGAGGAGTTTGCATGGGGGTCCCAGAATCCCGATTTTTACAACGAGAACCTGTTGGGCCTTGCAACCACAAGGCCAAACATGTCCTAAAAAAAAACACTTAAAATCCTTGATGTCATGAAGGGGAAGATTTTTAAACAATTTGTAGGTCAAGCTTTTTATGCCGCTCGGAACGTAGATGATGAATAGGTACAATTTGCAAGGCTGAACACTATTGGGAATTCAGGACACTTGAGCAGTTTATCATAAACGATAAGTGTACTTCAATGACAAATGTCGAAATTATTGAACATATACATACAAGTGTCGAGTTGCGAATGTTGCATATTCGAGGTCGTTGGGTTCATTCTCGGGCAACGCGTAGGGAGTCGCATCGTGAGTAGTCGCATTGCGGGAGCTCCACCGAGAAATCAGGGGCCTTCAAGGATTGACGGTGAAGATGTGAGTGTTGTGCTTTGTGCCGTTCCTGTACAATTTACTGTGACCACTCGGCCCTGTCCATACTCGTGCAGATCCCTGAGGCAGGCAGCCCTGGTGACACCGGCGCGACGACAGGCGGCGGACTACCCGCCTGGAGCTGACCGACCACTGTTCCAGAGCCCCATATGTCACCGGGACTCCTTGCTGTGCCTTCTACGTCTTGCAGGCGCCTTTCGGCGGACTGGCCATGAGGCCCATTTGCATGTTTTTGCATTGTATACTCGCTGTCAGTCGATGGATGCATGCATGTGACCGGTCGATGCGTCCGTCTTTTGATTCTGCAAGTCTAGGTTCAGACGGCGTAGGATTCTGACATGTGTGCGCAGAGTTACGGCCAAAACAATGGTTTTGGGCCGGTTTTANAATGGCCACCAGGAACTTTCCGCGTGCAAGTGCCTTCGTCAAGAAATCAGCTCGCTGCAAGTCAGTGCCAACCCACATGATGGAGATCACGCGTCGCTCCACCAGATCACGAACGAAGTGATGCTCAACCGCAATGTGCTTTGTGCGAGCATGAAAAACACCAGAGTTCTCCGCAATGGCGAGAGCACTCTGGTTTTCGCAACGCAGCACAATGGCGGGTACTGACTGCCCAAGCTCCAGAAACAAGCGCTGCAGCCAAACTGCCTCATCAGCCCCTGCCCCCAAAGCCACATACTCTGCCTCCGACGAGCTACGTGCGATGCAGCCCTGCTTCCCGCTTCGCCAAGACAAAGCGGTACCACCGAGCAGGAACACGTAGCCAGTGCGACTGCGCCGGTCGGGACTCCAAGCCCAGTCGCTGTCAGTGTAGCCGTCAAGGACTACCGAACACTGCCGACGAAAGTAGAGTCCGAGATACGGCGTGGAAACCACGTACCGTACCACTCGCACAGCCGCGTGGAGAGCTCTCGCACGTGGAGCCTGCGAGAACTGAGCGAGGAGGTTGACGGCGAACGCGATGTCGGGACGTGTGGTCGTGGCCAGGTACATCAGAGATCCGATCAGACGGAGGTACAAGGTCACGTCCACTGTCTCCCCCAGTTGTGTAGGGTCATCCACCTTCAAGGCATCCTGCCCATCAGGTGTGATGGGTGTGGAAGCAGTGGGCACTGCACCAAGGAGATCGCTAAAGCGCTCCCCCACGACTCGTGCATATCGGGCCTGATGCAGCAGCAGTGTCCGATGTCTGCGATCACGTACAATCTCCACACCGAGAAACACCGATGCAGGACCCAGGTCCTTCATCCTGTAGGCGGTCTGCAGGACAGCCTTGGCCTCCTTCACGGCCTCCAGGGATGGAGACGCAATCAGAAGGTCATCAACATAGACCAGAATGGCGGTGAGACGCTCGGGTGTCGGCAGGATGAACAGCGAGGGGTCAGCCTCGCTCTGTACGTATCCTACACGAGTCAAGGTGCCTGTGATCTCCCGGTTCCAACACCGTGGAGACTACTTGAGGCCGTACAAGGACTTACGCAAGCGCCAGACCTTGTCACCGTCCTCAAAACCTAGTGGCTGAGCCACGTAGATCTCCTCATCCAGAGAGCCATGGAGGAACGCGTTGTTCACATCCATCTGGTGTAGTTCCCAGTCATGCTGAGCCACTACACCGAACAGAGCTCGAGCTGAGGTCATGCAGCCGACAGGGGCAAAGGTGTCAGTGTAGTCAACTCCCTCAATCTGAGAGAACCCGTTGACGACCAAGCGGGCCTTGTAGCGTTCCAGTGAGCCATCAGGCTTCACTTTCTTGCGAAAGACCCACTTGACCTGAATCGCCTTCCTCCCGGGGGGAAGCTCGACCAGCTCATAGACTCCGTGCTCTCGGATAGCGCGAAGCTCATCCTCGCAAGCAGCTCGCCAGGCATCAGAATCCTGCGATGAGAGAGCCTCCCTCAATGTGCCCGGATCAGGGGCCAGAGAGGGGGAACTCTGCATGGCAAGTGCAGACGCCACAGTGTCAAGCCTGACAGCCACGAGGTCAGCTGCTGCGTCACAGGCGATATGGAACTCGCGAGTGACCAGATCATGCCCGATGGGGCACGCTGGGTGTACCTATGTAGGCTCAGTGCGGGCACTCAGGCCTAGGGCCTTTGTGCCTGGATCACCGCTCGCGATGCTGCGAGTGGGGCGCCTGGGTTCGTGACCTGACATCCGCTGAGCTTCGGAATCCAGTGGTCGAAGGCGACCACCGGGCTCACGAGAGTAGGCGGAGGTCGAGGGACGCGCAGCAGGCGCAGAGACGGGCACGTCCACAGGGTCAGGGACAACCGCAGCAGGTGAGGACTGAGACGAGGCAGCCGGGGATGCCGTGCGAGGAGACGCGTGTGTGGGGGACCCAGAGCTGGGGGTGTCAGCGGGTAAGGCCGGCCCGGACACTGAAAGAGTGTCAGTCGAAGCAGGGACAGGCGTGGGCTGGACTGGGTCAGACGCCTGAGCAGGGGTGCTAGCAGGGNCAATGTGCCCGGATCAGGGGCCAGAGAGGGAGAACTCTGCGTGGCAAGTGCAGACGCCACAGTGTCAGGCCTGACAGTCATGAGGTCGGCTGCTGCGTCACAGGCGATATGAAACTCGCGAGTGACCAGATCGTGCCCGATGGGGCACGCTGGGTGTACCTCTGAAAGCTCAGTGCGGGCACTCAGGCCTAGGGCCTTTGTGCCTGGATCACCGCTCGCGATGCTGCGAGTGGGGCGCCTGGGTCCAGGACCCGACACCCGCTGAGCTCCGGAATCCAGTGGTCGGAGGCGACCACCAGGCTCACGAGAGTAACCGGAGGTCGAGGGACGCGCAGCAGGCGCAGGGATGAGCACGTCCACAGGGTCAGGAACAACCGCAGCAGGTGTGGACTGAGACGAGGCAGCTGGGGATGCCGCGCGAGGAGACATGTGTGTGGGGGACCCAGAGCCGGGTGTGCCAGCGGGTAAGGCCGGCCCGGACATGGAAAGAGTGTCAGGCGAAACAGGGACAGACGTGTGCTGGACTGGGGCAGACACCTGTGCGGGGATGCTAGCAGGGACAGGCGTGGGCTGGACTGAATCAGACGCCTGAGCGGGGGTGCTAGCAGGGACAGGCGATGACGCAGGAGGAGGCGTGAGGGCCGTGGTGTCTGTAGGGTGTGAAGTGGGCAGCACAGGCGATATCTCTGGGCCAACGGCAATAATAGCCGGGTCGTCAAGTGCTGGAGACCGAGAGGGGGCTCGAGCGGACCCATCAGCCTGGCGACCAGTGGTCGACGGCGGAGGAATCTCCCCCATCCGCCGAGAACCCTTACAGGAAGGGATGTGGGCGGCAGAGAGGGCTGTGATGGAAGTCAGATCACGGTAAGTGAGTGACTCAAAAAACAGCGCGTCCCGCGACTCTATGACACGACGGCGAGTGGGGTCCCAGAAACGCCAGGCCTTCGACCGCGGGGAGATGCCGATGAAGGCACACAAGCGACCCCGAGGGGAGACCTTGGACCCTTGCTGGTCCTCGGTGTACCACACGTAGGCCAGGGAACCCCAGACGCGAGCGAGGCGAAGATCAGCACGGTGGCCAAACCAGAGCTCGTACGGTGTAATATGGTCCGGAAGCGGACCATGCGGGAGGCGGTTCCAGCGCTCAGAGGCACCGTTCTGCTGTGGGGTGGCAGGAGCGGAGACCTGGTGAAAAATGCCGTGCTCAGCAAAGAAGGCATCCATCTCACCAAGGAACTCGCCACCGCGATCCGATCGGAAGGTGTGTAGCGTGTGGCGAGACTGACGCTCAGCCATCACGAGCCAGAGCCGAACCGCAAGGGCGGCGTCGCTCTTCTAACACTGTAGACCCACCGCATCCGGGTGAAGTCATCAGTCAGTGTCAGAACATATCGACCCCTCTCGGACACGGACTCAACCGGGAGAGGACCAAGCAGGTCCGAGTGGACCAACTCGAGGGGCCGCAGTGCTCGTGAACGCAAATGAGGGTAAGTGCACCGGTGTATCTTACCCTGAGCGCAAAAAAGGCAGTCGGTCTTGGGTGGCTTCTCGAAAGAAGCCACGTCAAGACCAAGAGCGGGCTGTGTCCGGATGAGCATCGACACAGTGTTGGAGCCCACGTGACACAGATGGCGGTGAAGCAACCTCTGGTGGTCTGGGGATAGAACACCAGTGACAAAAACGCGACCAGAGGACGTAGGGGAGCGAGGGGAGGACGTCCGAGCAATGCGGTACAGGTCATCAACGACTGAAGCACGCAGAACAATGCTACGGGTGTCAGAAGCAGTCACAGTCGCCGAATCAGCAGTGTGCTCAACAGAGAGACCCATCAGAGTGCAGGCACGCACAGACAGCAGGCTGAGCTCAAGATCAGGTACAAATAGCACGTCAGAGAGATACAAGGGGCCAGACGGACCATCGAAACACACAACCCCAACACCGTGGACGGGTAAGGACTGACCAGAGCCGGTGCGAACAGAACGAACAGTCGTGACGGGACCAAGAACCACAAAGTCACTGCGACGACACGTCATGTGGTGAGTGGCATCGGAATCGATGATCCAAGTGCCACTGGAGTCACGGCCGGTGGACGTCACTGTACAACGAGCAATGGAACACTCGGCATTAGAGGGACGCTGAGCCGTCAGTTGGACGGAACGATGTGCATCACGAAGGTGAGACTCATGGATCCAGTCTGTGCTGTCAGGCCCATCCTCATCACATGCGGACTGTGCTCCCCCACACGTATCATCACGAGTCACGAAGGCGGACAAAAAAGCAGTCTGTGACCCACTCGACGATGACAACACACTCGCACCTCCCTGTAAGCGAAGCGCCAGAAGATGACGTAGCTCGGCGATGGTGCGGTCACGTGGGTCTGGATCACTACTGCTCGCTGGCGAGGACGCAGGAACAGCTGCAGTCGTAGTCGCCGCGCGTCCCGAGGAGTGTGCGGACGACGTCCCGGGCGCGGTACGAGCAGCATGGGCCGCCTGAAGTCC
>SZWC01026543.1:7139-27767 GCA_023375785.1 Penium margaritaceum
AGAGAGAGAGAGAGAGAGAGAGAGAGAGAGGCAAAGAGAGAGATTGCAAGAGAGATGGGGGGGAGGAGGGAGGGAGAGAGATGCATGCGTGACCCTACAAGCTAGTAGATTTTTTTTTTTTTTTTGTCTTGGCTTTGCATGTTTTGTTGTTTCTGACTAGACGTTTGACGGGATGCTGATTCCTGGCCATGAGTTAAGTGTTTCCCAAATCAAGAGTACGTTGTACCTGTTTATGAGCAGGATGTCGAACTTGACCCACCGAATGGCACCGAAGCCGCACGCAGGTATCTAGCATGAGGGACCTTGCCTACTAATGACGCCTTGTGAACGCCCTCCTTGCTATCGGCATAATGTTTGTAATATTGAAGTGTTGAAAAGTCCACAATCCATGGTGCTCCCTGCCTACATGACTGTATTTGATTGTTCCATCATTCATCACAGAATTCACTTGTCACATCACTTGTCAGTAAGTGCTAAATTCTTACAAGATAGAAGGAAAGACCATGCATAGTCTAATCTGATGGGGTAGTTGCACCTTCTTCAACTGTGCCCATCTTGGTGACTGTTGCCACCCTAATTTCAACCTCTTGGCCATGACAGAAATTGTTGGTAAGATGAGTGAAAGTGAGTCACTAAGAGGTATGACCAGGCACAATCCACACGTTATAGCAGCAGCAAAAACCTTAGTCATATTGCCGCCCCAGATGTAGTAAGTATTTGATAACGTTAAAAGCAAAATCATGTGAAATTATCTTCTACTCCTAAATGGTACATGAATGGGTGCACAATGACAGTAGCTGATCGTGCTACCTTCATTGTATAGCCCATGATTACATCAATAAAGTCTCTCAACATTATAGCTGTAACTTATCTAGTAGTAGCTCCAAGTGCACATCACTAATTGTAGAAGACACAATTCAATATTGCTTCACTCTCATGAAACAATGTTGAATTCACAATATTATTACAACATTAGCACCCCAAATTGGCTAATATGATGCGGTTAAAGTAGAAGTATTTGAGCTAAAAAAAATGCTGTCAGTAATATAGGCAATAAAATAGTTTTTTAGCCATAGCAATAACCATTGGAACCACATATTTTTGGAATGAATGGTTTGAGTATTATGTTAATCACAACCATACTAAGTTCAGGTTCTAGTAGTCGTTGAGCAACAAAATCAGCTATTTCACCTAGATGAAACATCCTTTTTAGAATACAAAAAT
This sequence comes from Penium margaritaceum, assembly GCA_023375785.1. NCBI lineage: Eukaryota > Viridiplantae > Streptophyta > Zygnematophyceae > Desmidiales > Peniaceae > Penium > Penium margaritaceum. The sequence continues at coordinate 8,364 of SZWC01026543.1, forward strand.
CATTTGAAATAACTGCGATGGAACATATAGACTTCTAGCTATGAGTGGTAGAGGTAGCAGTCTTTTTTTATGCAACAAGAGCGTGGCAACATTCTAGATTGGCTATCATGAGGTGCAATCTATGCTCCAGCCACTCAGCCTCCTTGGTGGCTCATGTCCTCTTACATAAATTGATGTCGCCAACAAGTACAAGAGAAGTAGCCTGCCTTGAATTGGAGCATACAAACTATGAAAAGCTGCTTGAACTCGAACCCTTCCTCTAACACTACAACATCAGCCTTGTTTATCGCCAAGAAGAGATACATAGGTGTATGGAGGGTGATGCACATGAAGAGTATGAATAGGATTCATTGTGCCAAAAAGAGTTTGATGACTTGCCTACTCGAAACGTCGTACTAACCAAGACGCAAAAGCCAGCAAAGTATCCACCTCACAAAATTTTTGTAAGTCCTTCTTGCTCCATTTAAGGACCACAATCAACATCAATGCACACATGTAGCCCCTTGTGGCACAGAAACTACACTTTTAGTGTCTTTTCCTCATCATTATGACATTGCTGCTGCATTCCCAACACCTAGTTCTATTGCATCCGTACTAATTTCTATCTCTTGTTCTCCATCCCTTGTGCATTCATCAACACATGAATGTATACCCTTGGTAGGAGCTTCTCTTGATGAAGTTATAGTCGCTGTGACTACGTTAAAATGGGCAACAGATGCATCTAGTTTTCATAAAAAAACAACAATATGAAAAGCTATCAATTCATACAATCTTCATGTAGTTTTTGCACTTGTGTTGTTGAAGTAGTTATCAAGGTTGTCATAGAGGTAATGCACCAGAAAATTCCATCGCCTCAATAGTCATGCCCACTGTACCCGGCGTAAAACCTATTCAAACATCCAGAGCACTTTCAAAACCATTTGCACATGGTGGATCTCCACTGATACATCAGGCCCTTTGTAGCCGTCACAAATGTCACTGTAGCTACCCTCATTGGTCCCCTCTGCCTGATGGGCTTCCTCACCTAACGTTTTGTCTATCTTTTGCAACACAAGAAGCTTCTCTTCCTCATTTTTTCCATCAACAGTCAAAATGAGCCATTGATCTTCATGCCTTGACTATTCCAGGCTCTCATTGGATTCCTCTCCCTTCTTTCCTTTTTTCTACACATACATTATGGTGTGTGCTATTGGCTTGATGTTTCTATGGTAAAAAATCCATGCCAAGCCAACTCATATTCTTCTCAAGCCTACTCGGGTAGGAGAAAATATCCAAGAGAAGATTTATTAAAACATTTATCTCGCTGTGCCTTTCAACGATGTGTCTTATACTTCATTTCTAGAGAGGTTATAGGTCACAAGGGTAATACAAAATGAGGTCATTGCAGCTCGGTAACCTTCTTACGTAGGCATTCTCTACAAAAAGGATAATCAAGGCTGACTTGGTCTTGTGCCAAATCCAGCCTGCATTATCCTATCTCCCAATTGCCTCCATTGTTGATGGTGTTAGTTCTTGCTTTCCATTATACCCGTTTCCATACACTTGCTTTCTACTATTTTCCCATGCTTTACTGATTGAATTGTAGTAATTGCCCCAAGAATTGTAGTTGATGCAATAGTGCTTCCATCGCTATAGCCTTGCTAGAATGATTTGGCAAATCACCTCGTCAATTCTTTTCCAAGCCCCTTCTCTTCATAAGAAGTATTGTTCAATGAATGGGTACGAGAAAAACAGGTGTGGGAGAAATATGATAGTCGTAACCACTCACTTCTTCCTCGCATTCAACTTGTCTCCTGTGATGGTGATCAAACCATCGATGCTCTTATCATGAGCGATGGAGAAAACATCACTCATGAGGTAAGAACATAAGATGCAGACATCATGTATCGCACAACTACAGCACGCTATTTTTTCCTACGATTTGATTAAGAACTACAAACTGAAATGCATCATACAATTTAGTATGGTATCAATGTCCACTTCGACAAGCTCATGATGTGATGTTAGAATATTGCTAATGCCTATATGATTTTGTGATTGAAACTGCTACCTACCATGGGCCAAGTGTCACCTAATTGAATTCCTATTGTACTACCATCTTGAAGTGTCTTGTCTTGACCCTCTTGACATTTTTTTAAGATCAATGGCATCCATGATTGAGGACCTTGCATATCCCATGATTTGTATCAAGTTTAGTGGCACGTTGGAGTTCATTGCAAAGTCATTCATCTTGTGGCTGAGCGCCTTTAAACATGCAGATCTACTGTGCCATCAGTGTAAGCACCACTACTACTCTGACCCGGTGTCCTTCCTTAGAGTCCTCTTCAATTACATCATCATCTTTCATTGGCATCCATCTTACAAAGGGTTAAGGCTTCTTTCATGAACTAGGTAGGGGACTTGATTAGAGGGGGAAAACAAGGAAGGATAAGGATCAGTGTGCATTTCCTCCACCTTGAAGGTGTTGCATTTGGTGACCTACTAACAAGGCTGGACTTGGATTCGTAAGAACAAATCTAGGTCTATATTTGGATGCGTGGATCCAAGACCCTGATTTACAAATCTTCTTGGATTAGTGAATCCTATAAATCCAATGGTAATTGCTCACTAGCTGTTGCTAGTGATTTTTTCAAACCACGAATCAGATGTGCCAAAAGAGGATTAAAGAAAGAAAACTCGTTAGATAGTTTTCCAATCTTGGCTGATGAGGAGGATGTGAAGTGAGGTTGTTCATGGCAGTGCGCATCCTTGGCATGTCTAGAGCACAACACGTGCCTAGTGCCATGTGGTTATTTTTTGCCATTTTGCTTTTGGGAAAGAATGCGGAGACATAGACAAAAAATGGTTGGTTCTTTCTTATTACGGACCAGCCAGTAAATGTGAAATGCCACAAAATCTTGTGCGCTTTTTGTGCAACGGTTGTGTGTTTAAAAAAATGTGTGCTGGAAATCCCACATGCTATTGCACGCTGGTACTTCAAAGGCAAGGCCCTCCTATTCTCATTGCAATACGTTGCCTAAAGGGATAGAAATAGTGGTATGATCATTTTGAAGCCTTCAGATTGCTTGATCGCACGCACAACGGTAAACGGGTTCATAAAGAGAAAATGTTTTTTCCATGCTTTTCAATTGTGTATGCTCACGACTATAGTCATGTGAATATCGTATAAAGACAAAGACGTGTCTCCTCACGATGGATAGCTTTGCACAATCAAGGCCTTTGATGATAGTTCAAATTGATGATCGGACACCATATTTCTCTTTCATCATATCACCAACTATCATACCTATGATCAATCAATTGAAAAAAGTAAACCTTAAAAGCAAAAAGAGGAGTGAAACAATACATTGCTTAGGAAACAACACCATTTTGAATTCTCACATGCACGTGACAAGTCTCATAACGTACACAAGAGGTTGTATAAAAGGTTCAGCTTAATAGCAAAGAGGTTATACGCCCTCAGGCTATGAAAAAACCAAACCTCATTGGCACTTGGATGGCCATGTGAATGGTCAGAGGATTTCCATTGATACTCACATAGTCTCAACAAGAAGGCCTATGAGCATTGCAAAACTCTAGAACACGTGCAATTGAGGCCACACACGTGTCTTGAGTGTGCAAGGTCATAGATGTTTGGAACATGCATGATGGGAGCTCCAACCCTTTTGACGAATGGCGACATGGAGGCCTAGAGATCTGAAATTTTGGATGTCAAGATTCGTGCTTGGCAGTTTGAGATGTGGATATGAACGTGCAAGTGAAGGACTTTTTGTGTCCACCCCTCCCTCCCACCCTCTCCCCAGGATTCAATTCTATTTTCTTGAATCCCCAAATGAGACCCATCCTTGGATTTGGATTTATGAATCTAAATCCGGATTCTCAATTTGTGAATTGGATTCACACATCCTTGGATTTGTGTGCAGCCTTGCCGTTTAAAACTCTAGCAAAATTTGGTATTTTGCTTAGATTTTTTCAAACTCAAATGATGAGGCTTGCCACTTGTGGGGTGTTCAAATTCAATTAGGGCAAAGGGATAAACCTGCATTTGATTTTAGATAAGGAGGGGTGTGTTATTATAGTAAGGTTTCAATTAGACAGATGTGCTTCCAATTCCTTGTCTTTCTATTGCATTATGGAATATTTGGTTGAATCTGAATAATTTGGAATTGATGCTTAGTGCAAAAAAGCACGTTGTTAGTAATGCACATTGAAAGTTGAACTGCGACTGGAACAAACTTCACTAGAGAGTACCATTTACCATCCGTTGTACTTTGCCATAGGAAAGTCTCTAGCCTTTAGCTCCGGCTCTAAATCTTCGGCTTCACTGTATTGCCATAGATAGGACCTCTTTTGTGAATTAGAGTAGCTACGGAGGCTAACACATAAAGTAGAAGCTTTACTGTGAATGTGTAACAACGCCAAATGTTGAACCTTGTATACGTAGATCAAGTAGTTGTTACTCAGGTAGTAAAAGAGGGATTCTTAAGCATTCTATGGTCTTGATGCTGATAATGTATTTGAATGGGTTAATACCTTTTCTCTTCTGAAAATATATTCCTCCAAGTGAAGAGGTACTCTTAACATTGCTTTATGCTTGTAGCTCTTTGTTAATGTATTGATGAGGGCGTTTAAGGAGGTAAAAGTACCCTTTGGAAGGGGTCAAGGGGTCTAGGTCACATGGGAGGGTATTGTTTTTGTCTGAATACTTGAACACGGATCTTCTTAGACGTAAAATGCTGCTAGAGTGACTTTTCTAGACTTAGCCAATTTGTGAAGAGATTGTTTGATACACCGTCAAATGTGCTACCAATTTTAACAATCCCCTTCCATCAATGAATGGTGAACCTTTTTTATGAGAAATATGGAGGTTGAGTTTTTGGAAGAAATTGGAAGAAGACAAGTTACTACAATGTTGTTGACTTAGATGCTACGTTGAAATCTTGAATTCATGAAGAAGGCACCGATAAAAGGAAGCAGATGGTTTTCATTCATCAAAAGTAAGGATAAAATGAGTGATAACCGTGCGGTTGAAGATTGGAATTCAAAAATTGCCCATTGTTGTCCTAAAAAAGTGTAGTTGTTGTAGAAACTGCTTTGTGCATAAAAATCAAGGTGCATTTTTTTCCGTTGCAAGAAAATCACGTGTGACTATGCGAACTCTAAACCAAGTACATGGCTTGCCATGGAACATGCCGGTTTGATGGTTGAAATCAGGCATGGCCCCATGGTCTTGCTTGGCACAGCAATCAATTGACATGCCTTAAAAGGCATGTCGATCATTAAGCTATCATGCGAGGCTCGCTCAAGCCTCGCGAAATAGCTCGATCATTTGGCTAGGGCTAGAAAATGGGCTTTGAGCCCTTAGCGATTAATAAGGATCAAAACATGATGTTTCGAGTTCCAAAAAGGTACATGGATAATGTCTGTTAATCTTCATGAGTCGAGACTGCTTTGAGTGCGATTGAATGTTGATTCTGACCATGTGAAATCAGTGAGGCTTCTGATACTTGCACATTTGACACCTGAAATGAATGGGAAACACCATCAAGAATACTAAGGTGTTGTTGTGCACGGAGTGAGTTTCATTGGTACATGACCATGAGGATAATTTCAAGAGGAACATGATAACTTGGATGGTGATGAGTACAAATCCAACAATGAAGGTCTTCATAGGAGAGTTGGAGTGAAACTCCCCTTGAAGTTTTGACTTGGTAGATGTCGTTGCATCCCAACATATTCTTTGAGGTTGAAATCTTTTTACATAAGGGGACTCAAATGGCTTGAATAGGAATTTGATAAGGTTGTTTGCTTGAACTATTCTAGTTGCAATGAATCTACCAGATTGAGGAAGAATCATAATTTTGATGTTTAATGTAGTTTCAAAACCACAATTCTCATCACATGAGTTGAGTGATGGAAAAGAAATTGGAAGCCAATCCCAGGAGAGATTTCCAATATGTTGTATTTGTGTGAAATTTTGCAAGAGAGGCGCTTGAGCGGTTGTTGCGCCTGCCTCTGCATGAGCTTGAGTTGCTTCATGAAGGGCGTGGGTTGCAGCTTTGATTGCAAGGTATTCCCATTTCATGTTGTTGCAATTCATGTTTGATTGAAGGCGTATTTGAACAAAACTTTATTCATTGTTTGTGAATGCTTGGACCTTTTCTTGGTCAACTTTGAATTTTGTAGAGGCTCTTATGGCTGCAACTTTTGCATCTGCATCTCGTTGTATATGTCTCTTGATTTCTTCAAGTTCTTAACATGCTCTGTAACTTAGTAGTAATTAAATGTGGCTACTTCCATAGCACGTTGGTGAGAAATCCGTGTAAATTATTCAACATGCATTGCTACTTGTTTAGAGGTTTGCTATGCTGCTTTAGCACTTCTTTGTTTAACATCTTCTGCATTACATGTTGATGCCATGGCTTGCTCCTTTTAAAAGGAAGGTACTTGACTGTGATTTTGCATGGAATTGATGAGAGCCTTCTGTTGAGCTTTCTTAGCTTCTACTCCTTGCATTTTGGCTTGGAGACCAAGTATATGTGGTTGCATGCTTCTTGAGTTCATGTTTGAGTGCATGGTTTGCAAACATGTCGCAAATGAAACTGAAGGATGAGGTCGACTGACTAGGTCGATATGTGCCTCATGTTTTCCTTGTAAATGAGCTTCTTTGTCCATGTTTAGGTGCGATCTGCTTCCTTTCAACTAGTTTTTGGTGTTGTACATGACAGGTCGGGGAGGATACAAGGAGTTTTCCTTGGAAAACTCTTTGGATTTCATCTCAAACTGGAAATGCATTTGTAAGATGTTTATGGTTATTTGAAAAGCATCCTCACTTTCAAATCAGGATGCTTCACTTGTGCTCTGATACCATGTTGGAATTTGAGAAGGGCAGGGGAAAAACGTGCATCAAATCTTGGATAAGCAGGGGTGTGCTTGTCTGGTAGGGTTTGACAAAGAAAAACGTGCTTCCCACTCATTTTCTTTCTTCTATGCAGTGGAAGATGTGATTGAATATAGATTACTTGGATTTGATGCTTAGAGTGGAAAATAATGCTGTTAGCAATGCACACAAAAAGTTGAACAGCGACTGTAACGGACTTCATTAGACAGTACCCTTTACCAACTTTTATACTTTGCCATCGAAATAGCTATGGCCTTTAGCTGTGGTTATCCATCTTTTGCTTCACTGAATTAGCATAGATAAGAACTCTTTGATGAAGTAGACTAGCTGTAGAAGCTCATTCCTGAAGTACAAGCTGAACTTTGAATTTGGAACTACTCCAAGTGTTGGAGCCTGGCTACACGTAGATCAAGTAGTTTTCAATCAGCTTATAGAAGAGGGCTTCTCAAGTATTATATGGTCTTGCGATCGATGATGTAAGCCAGCGGGTTAGTACCCTTTTGCTAATGATGAGATGTACCTTCCATTCAAGAGGTAAACTTGAAGATGGCTTTATGTGTGTAGCTTTTCATTAATTTATTGAAGAGGGTATTGAGAAGGTAAAGGTACCCTTTGGAAGGGTCAAGGGATCGAGGTTACCGAGGGGGGAATGGCCTTGTCTAAAGAATTGAACACCGATCTTCCAAGATGCCAAATGCTGCTGGAATATTCTTTCTTGAATGAGAGATTTTTTGAAGAAATTCTCATGTTAAATGTAAACTGAGCAACCTATTTCTTACATGGGCAATGCATGTTCAATGCAATTGTTTGAATGGCGGCAAGGCTGCCTTGTTTTTTTCCTGTTGCATGCTTTCCAGCCATGCAAGCATCACAATCACTAATACTAGACTTTACTGCATACCTGATACACACGGACCTGCTCCTTATTCTCTTGCTTATGATTGTACGGAACGCTGTGAAGACCAATCCGTTCTTTGTGATTTATGTTGAGATTTACCAGTCTCAACGGCCGGGTTCTCCTCAAAAGGCCTCAAAATCCTACAAGGATGTTTTCTGAGTTTTGAAGTTCATTTCCTTCGAGTTTTGAGTTTTGAAATTTCCTACAAGGAATCTTCACTGAGGTTTGTCAGTGAGGGGCATCCATGGTGGACCGCCTGTTTTTCAAGCTACACCCAAGTCCTGCCTTCAGCACTTGGTGAGCTTTTTAGCTTGTACAGCTACAACACCTACCTGTACTACGCGTCTGGTTTACAGACTTAGATTTTCTTGATAGTTTATACCCCCAATGCTTCACAATCATGTTTGCAATTCTCGATTAACATCATCCTTTAGCCTAATCATCCGGAGCACCAATTTGAGAGGGCTCTCTCCCACATTGTGCAATAGTGCACATTAATCTTTATGTAGGTGAGAGTGTCGTTGGATAGTTGAGGCTTTGAGCATGGTGGATAGTGCATATGAAGTTCTTCTGGTTTGAGCATTGGCTTTATCTTTGTCTACCTCATTGTATCTTCACTTGTTACTTTTGATCTTCCTTAAAGTTATCTGTCTACTAGTGTTGTAACTAGTAAATTCCTTTTCAGTTTTTATTATTGTGATGGTTTTCTCTTTCTTGAAACTTATCTTTCAAAACACATTATTGTCTAGTACGCCAGTTTTGTTTCTCAATTCCCAATTGGTATCATTCACATTCTTTGGAAACAAATTGTCCTGTTACTTCATTTTTCACATTCTGGTTTTTTCCTTTTTTGATCTTCCTTGGTTTGGGTAGGTTTCTTCATCCTTTACATGATTTTGTGCATTGTGTTTTGATAAGCCTATTTTTAGCTTTGACCGTTGAGTACTTCATTAGTATATGTATATGGATTAGAAATGCATCTATCATTCTCTTTACTTCATTAGTCGCGTTATGTTGTGTTGTGTTGTATCCATTACAATAGTTGATTTTATGTTCCAACATTTTCACCCAAATATCTGGTAGATGATTGATTTAAAGCCACCCGTACCATCTTTTATGTCAAATGTAAGGTTTTTATAAGAAAGTCTACATTACAACCATCAATAATCTGCTACAATCCTTGCATGCTTTTGGTTGAGATGTCTTCACCTTTTGACCCTTATGAGGCTATATCTTGGAAGACTTTGATATGGAGTTTCATTCATCATGGTGACTGCCTTAGGACATGATACTGTTCATATGTTTTTTTGGTCCCAAAATCTATTGTATATGGACCATGTGTATGGTGAGAATCGTTGCCTTTTGGCTTTGTGATACTGGCAGAGAGGCAAGCTCTCTCTCGGTTGCCGGCTGTTCCCCTTTCTTGACATCCCCTCTAAGTCTAAGGCATGAATCTCTCAGGATGCTGAAATTTGTTGTGTTTTTTAGTGTGAAATAACCTCTTTTTTAGGATTTATTCTGGCTTGAAAGTCTTCGCATTGAACCCTCTTTTTTGAGGTTCTCAACTAGTTGACCATGGAGGAGGTTCTCCCGACACATGTATTTGTCTTTGAGATCCCTACTTCTTTTGTATTCTCTTATCTTGTTAAATTCTGAACCTTTTCATCTGCTTCCTAGCCATGTTGGGCTGCTAAATCATTTTCATATGATTCCTTGTGAAATTCCTTATCAACACCATTTTCTAGACAATTTGCAATATTGTCAAATCCTACATATGCCTTCCATTTAAAATCTTTGACACTTGCAACGCATCAACCCTATTTTCCTCCAATCTTCATCCTTTTAAAGAGCTTCCCTTATACCTGGAATATAGTAGAATATATGTGGAAGGTAGAAGATATATTTCCCTATATAGCTGGGTGAACTCTCTTCTTGTGTTGAATAATTGCCATTATTTTTGTTCCTGCCACAAAACCCTTCGAAACTAATTCTCATGGTCTTGAAAATTCAATGTTTTTGTTCTTATACCCCGTTTTACCAGTTTTGGTACCCTATCATGGTTTATGATTTCCTTATTGATGTCTGTGCGTCCATGTAAGGGTATGTTAAGACATAACTATTAGGCCTTGGCTTGTCTTCCCAATTCGCATGGTGTTCATAACATTTGAAGATAGAGATTGAAAAATTATTTTAAATGGTAACAAGCCATGGTAGAGGGGATTGGTACTTTTAAGGAGTAGCATGGCATCAAGATAATGGATGTAATATGTTTTTGCATCATCGCTATTGGACTCATTGTAACTATGTTCCAAAGTTGCAGCTGACTAGGACAATTGGTTGTTATAGGATTAAAAAAGAAAATGTTTTCTTTTTTTCAATGGGAGTAGTTTAATGAAAAGGTCATATTGTTATGTCATTTGAAAAAGGTTTGTTCTTTTTCCATGATTGGTTTCATATGTGGGATCTTGAAATGATGAATTGTAATTGAATTGTAACATAGTCTCCATAAAAACAGGTGTGTGATGTCATCTTCAAGCTTCATCAAGTGCTCTAACAAGGTTACACATTTACGCACGTTTTTTTTGTCTCATGTGTTTATCTTGCTTCTAGAACATGTCAATTTCAATATAGTTTAAGATAAGTAAAAAAATCATAGAATTGCTGGCCGGAATCCTTAGCTAGCCCTTCCTTAGGGCCATTCATGATGTTTTCGTACACGTGGGAAATCCCCTCATTTCCTCATCCAGCCTTGATCTTATCCTGTAGGAAAGTAATTGTTGCATGTTTTGAAACTGCTACTCAAATTGTTATCTCCTTCCATAGAGTATAGATTACTATGAAGTTTTGGAGTAGGAGAATAGATCATAAATGGATTGGCTAGAATCACTTCCTTGAGCTCTTTTCCTATCCTTTCGGTCAAGGACATGTTTCACATTGCAAAATCATATGGAACTTGGATCTACAATAGAATGGTTTTGAATGGATCCCAAGTGCGTCAAATGAAAGTTTAATTTCTTCTTGAATCCCCTTTTGAATATCTCCACTTCATCCTTGCTCATGACCTAAGCAAGCCTATATTTTGTTGAACCATTCAAGATGTTGCACAGTTGGAAAAATCTTGATGTCACAGATTAACTTAGCATAATTGGATCCCGGAAGGCATGAAACAAAAAGTTGTTGTCTTTGTAGTCTTTTGATTTTACAATCATCACAGTTGTTCTCGGAAGCACAAAAACTTGAGTTATCACTCAAGTTTGCAAAACATGTGTTTCCTACAATACATGATATGGTCTGCAAATGAGATTATACATTATTGTTCATATAAATACTTTTCTTTTATATATGAAGACTATGCAATTTTCTCATCATCATCACATTGAATGAGAAAATTACATAGATACTTGTTCATGGTTACTGTACGCCTTTGTAATGACTCAAACTAACCGTGTGTGTGGAATGCATCTCAAGTGAGGAACATAACATGAAAATTTCTAAAAGGACCAATACAAACAGCTTGTCATGTCTTTTTCTATAAAATCTTCATATTCTCATCCTTTCTATTGCATCGTTTTTCCATAGGAAAAGCACTAGTGCCATTGCAAATCATTTCTTTGAGGAAAATACTTGTCAGATGTGTATTGATTATATTTTAAAATGTATGAAAAGACTCCTTTATCATATGGTGTTTTAGGTGTTATTTGTTTTTCATGCTCATGATGCACGTAAATGCTTACCAATGTGTTGTCATTGATGTGCTTATTGAGCATTGACAAATCCTTTTTTTGTGATGAAATTGTTTCCTTACTCATTTTCAATTGTGCATCCTTCAGAAATGAGGATTACCATTCTTGGTTTGTTGAAAAGTTAGTGACCTTTTGATTTCAACAGATAACTATTTGCATCATGAAGAAAAAATACCTCGATTAGTTCAACATAATGACCAACATGTCTAAAGTTTCTAAAGGTAAATTAGTATAGCTCATCATGGTCATCACCATTGTAATTGTGTTACATGAATAAGTTTCATTGCATGTGACTCATTCTAGATACAAATTATTGTGAATTCTTGTCTCAGAAGTGTCACCATTCACCATTTTGGAATCCTCTTTAGATGAATGCATGCATGATCACGTAGGCTAGTAAAATGTGATATTATTTTAGTGTTGTTCTGTTCGGGTAGTTTATCTTAGGGTGGTTTTTGATCCATAGCGGCCATTCTACTTGTTTTTACCTCCAAGTAAAGGTGGATGCCAACGTTGGATCAGCAAGACGTTGAGCGCTTTCTCACAAGTGATGGTCAGCCCCCACATAGGAATCTTGACTCGACAATGTTCTGAAGGCCATCTGATTTGACAATGTTTTTCACACCCGCACAATTCTCTTCTTGACTCTGAATTTCTTTAACTTGTGATTGTTGCAAACTTGCCAACTATGGGCTTCTTGCATTGCTTGAAAGTTTCTGTTAGTCACCTCGTTCTTACCTTAATTAATGTTTTATGAAAATCTACAACAATGGTTAATTTTACTTTATTTTTGATTTTGATAATCTTCTATTCTTTGGGAATGCACTTTGTGTTTGATTTGTATTGGTAAGTTCAAGAGAAAGTCTTTACCCTTTTGTCTCAAATTCAAAGAAGATAGTCAATTATTGTTTCTTCTTTCCAACAAGGGTATCTTGAAGTTCTAGACATCAATGTGCAATTGCTTGAACTTAAGAAGAAGCAAAAAAGAATGTGAAAATGTGCTCCTTACACACTGCATAAAATTCCATGTAATTGTAGGGAAAGCAATACATATCAAGAACCAAGTTCTCAAAATTTGTCACAATTGGTGTGTGCATCTTCATTGCCATGTTCCATTAGGTTCAAAAAATGATTGAATCTAGGCGAAAAAGTTCTGAAAGATTCAAGGACATGTTACGGACTAGAAGCAAGCTTTAAGTGAAATGAATTTGCGTAGATGTTAAGATTACATTCTTTATGCAGAAAGGGGTAAGCACAAAGCTTGACAATTGTTTAAAAATCTTTTTTCAAAGCATCCAACACCATGGAAATTCATTTTTGTGAAAACTTTTAGTCATTAATAAATTATTATGGTTGTTTGTGAACTTGATTTCATGCGATTTCCTTTGCTCCAAATGGCAAGATGTTACTTATGTCATTTCAGGTGAGAAAGTTTGAGGAAATATTATCACGAAAGGTTATAGAAAGACAAGATAATATATTGAGCATTTCAATAACTGAATTCTTTGGATAATCAAGCGCATCCACTTATTTAGTGTATAAAATGGTCATCCATACCAAGAACGTATCTTGCATTATAAGTGGTTCTTCAATTACCGTGGCCTATTCATCTAGAATGAGCTTACTTCACATTTTATCGGAAGAAAAACAAAAATTCTATCTTAATTTTCATTTTGAAGGTTTTTTCTTTTGTGAACTCATGAAATATGTGTGTAACATTAAGTTATGAATCTCATGTATGGCTTATCTTAATGCACATGGTTCCTTCATTAGCATCCTTTCTTTAAAAAACATAGAAATGCAAACTATAGTTTTTTCTTGAGGTGGGAAAAATAATTGAATTAGAGAAACTTTAAGGCATCATGCATGCTTTGAAACTTGTGCCACACAATGAGAAGACCAAGAAAAATGGTGGATCAATGAGGTAGTCGAGTTCACGCCTCCATGAGTTCATTAGTAACAGGAGTAAGCAGGTGTATTCATACAAGAACTTGGATGCATAGAAATTTGTCATCTTGTGGAAGGTTCTTCCTTTTGTATGCATAAGAAAAATTATGCTGACAAAGTCATGGACCATGGGGTTTTTGACGTTGTGGCATTGGACTTACTCTCATTCATATGCTTCCCTCCCCACAAATGTTTTTATATTGTTTAAGAAAATTTGCTTGCCTTGAAGAGAAATGTTTGATTTTGGAGCTACTCATGCCGGCCATTGTTTTGATTGAATGGTGTTTCAGGCACTAGAAAATGAAAAAGAACAGGTTGGAAGCCATCCCTGTAGTGAATGTATACACATCATGGCAAATTTGGTATTAGCAAAGCAGGATTCAATGCTCATAATAGGTGTCATCTATGTCATTAGTTATGTGTATTACAAGAAGGTGCAATGGAAATTGATATCATTTAAGTTAAAAATTATTTTTTTAAGAAAATAAAAATCAATATTCCATGTTAAGTACGATAGAAAGTGAATCAAAGAGGAAAGGAATTTTAAAACTGCGAGATCATTCATGTTCTTAGTTGTGGCCATGCATGCTGCTAGAATTCTGAGAATTGTTGAAAATATTTAGTCCTACATCGATATGTTTTTAGTCGTAAAATTCATCTCAAATGCACAACCCATGTACGTGGCTATATTGAATGATATTATTTAAAAAATTGAGATCTTATACAATTTTGCACGACTTTGGATTATAATTTGTACTGCAAGGTTGACTTAGACAAGGACAATATGAAAATCATTAATGATTTTGAAGCACCGAACTGAGAATTCAGTTTTTTTGGTGTGATTGAAAAATGAAATCGAAATTTTTTAAATGGATAAGTCTTCTTTATCAATGCAGTTGAAGAAGATGATTTTACAACGTACAACTGTACAACATCAAACAAAACGTGAAACCACATTAAATTCATAGAAAGAAATCGAATATTATTGAACCTAGACTACCAAATTGCACATAATTATCAGCATCAGTATGTGAGGTTTTTTCATAGATTTTGTTTTACTGATATTTATGGACCTCGCTACTCTAGTGCTTGACTGGTGCTTCTTTTCATATGAAACCCGTATCCAGATGTACCATTTTGGAAATCAGTGGATCTGAGAAAACAAGATGTACAAAGTGGGATCTAAACCTTAAAATGATTGATGGTTTCCATGTTTTTTGGTTGAATGATTTTAAAAACTCTACAATATGAAAATCTAAGGTACATTAGAAAAGGAATGTTTTGATAGCTTGTTGAAAGATTTTTGGCTGTGAATATATCCTTTTATCTATTTCACGGAGTGAAAGGTGAATCAGCATTTCGATTTTTGAAAACTTGGAATGACTTGAAAGCATGTTTAGTGGATGGATTGAATTTCTATCAATGTCAAGAAGATGCATAAACTTCTGTGATAAGTGTGTAGTTGTTCTATTTTTTGCACTAAGGTCATCAAATGACAATGAAATTCAATACTTGATTGTAAAGTACTTTTCAATTTCCCCGATCAAGTTAAGATGAATCAGTTATGGATTGGCCGGAGAATGAAGACTTATTCTAAAAAATTGTTCCATGGTCATGCTATGATAGGGATGAGATAAGTAGATACAAGGAGATAGTGATAAATGATGTCACCGTCTGTTAGAAAAAGGAGTGAGTGATGCATTTTAATGTGGATTCTTTGTGAGACACATTGTTTTCTAAAGATGAAAGGAAAATTTGGATATTTTCCTTACGAACCAAGTGTATTATTTCACTCCTACAATTAATACTGTGGGAAACTATATCATTACGTTCTCTGTGGAGTGCAAGATTTCATTGATGTTAGTTAAATAATGTAACATTCATTGATGTGTAGGATTACTAGGATTAGAATAATGAAAAGTTATTTTTAAACGTGAAATAATGTAAATTGTGGCTTGTACCGTCATTATTCTTTTCACAAAAAGAGTGGCTTGTCACTGAAATGATGAAGTGGAGACCTCTCTATCCTCGTGGACTTGGAGCAAGAGGAACCACTATTTTCTTTGTTCATGGGAAAACAATGGAAAGAAAAAGAATGTTGTAAAAGCTCTTTGAGTATAATTGTTGGGGAAAGTCCAGTTTTCCATGATTTAGAATGTGAGAGGACATTCATATTGTTTTGTTTAATTTAGATCTGTATGAAGAATGTAGAGGTGGAAAAGAGTTTGATTATTTGTAATGAGGTATAGATTGCAATTTAAAGAGGTTTGAAGTATCTTCTTTGAATTTTGCAACATATCCTCTTGTTCCAAGTCTTGTTTAAACTATCTTTTATGTAGAATTGTGTAAAAAAACGTCTTACTGCGTTCGTGCATGAAGCTTTTCTAAGGGAAAGGATGTGCGGAAGAAGAATTCCATTTTTATGTCTATTTTTATTACAATAATTCTTCCTCCTTGATTTTCTCCATTTCGATTCTTGTAAAGTCTCCTTCTTTGTCTTATCCATCAATCCACGATTATTGCCATTTTGTTGTTGATGGTTGTTTAGTTGTTGTCATGGATGTTTTCCTGCAAGTGATGCCCTCGCCCTTTACCGTTGTTTTTGCATGAACCTTATCCTCTTCGTGGAAGGAATGTGTTGAATCTTTTTATGAGACACAATCCAGGGTTTCACTCTTGCTCTTGTTTTCCCATTGGTAATGCCTTCGCTTTAGCTTCAAAACGGGACATGAAATATACAAATCGGGTATCGAGTGCATTGAGTTTTAGGTTTGTCAACAAAGAGTTTTGGCAAGCTAGTTGGTTACTTCCGATTCCGTTTACATGCTGTGCCCGTATCCAGCCGGTCTGTTTGTGTCATAACGCTCCTCGACAGCCATGGACGCCGCGGCAGCCGCGGTAATTTAATTGTAGCCAATCCGCCCGCGGCTGTTCACCTCACAATCATATTGTGCTTTGCCCTAAACGACAGCAAGGGGAAGGATGCCAAGCGAAGCTCTTGGAAGGGTGCCAAGTGAGATGGGACTTCTGCTTCAACCATTTCAAAACAAAATATTTAAAATATTGCTTGCTTTCCTTCTCCATAGGTTATCACTGCTATGAAAAGTTTTCAGAAAATGCTGACATCAAAGATCGACGATAATGGAAGTTTCCACGACTTCAAGTCGCCGAAACACATCCGTCATGTGTTTCGGCGTGGCCTCCGTCTTTCATTTTGGGTGGTAATGATCGAGGTGAAAGCTGTCCACGAACCACACGTCGCCGACAATCCATTTACCGGCACCCACTGAATGAGTGAAGTGATAAAGTGGGATTCGGTCATCAACACCTCTTCCCAGGCGAGTTCCAAGTGAGATCCAGGTTCCGACGTCGACATGTTTAGTAGGCGGGTTCATAATCGAGACTTTTTTCAATGCTGTTGGCAACTCTTTTCGAGTTCATGTTAGCCTGTCTTGTTACATTTTCCATATCAACATCCTGAAGCTTGCAAAAAAGAATACTACACGCACAGGCTAGTAACGCTGGACGAATTTCCGCAGTTGAGTTGCGTCGAATCCCAGGCCGCGGCCACTTCCTGTTCCTAGCCTGCTCGACGTGATGTCAGCAGATTAGCGAGTGCGACGAAGGCTCTTGCTCAGCCGTTCTAATTCGAGTCGCCTGGTCAAGACTGGCGGTTCACAAAGACAAAACATGGGCAAGCTGTACTGCGCCATGCGAAATCGAGTAATTCTCAGACAAGTTGCATGCACCGGTGCCAACACGTCTGCGTTTCGTTGTAGGCTATTCAGTGACGTCCACCCCTGCAGCGTAAGTGAAGACGAGCTTTCGGCAAGGCAGGTTGCGTTCCCAAGTTCTGTTCCCGAAGGCAATGCGGAGGACTCGCCCTTGTCTTCACAACAGCACTGGTACCGTCTCTGATGAGGGCTTGGTTGTGAACGCGGTATTTATGGCCGTGCCCCCAAGGGGCACAAGTTGAGAACGGTTTCTTACTGGTGAAATCGAAGCCGTATGGCAAAAAACGACGATTCCCATCGACGAAGAGATGAAGCTTCGCTTGCTCATTTGAGGACACGAAAATCTGTCGCGAATCAGGCTACCAACGGCGATCCGGAAAGACTGAATGGCAGAGGAAATCTAGCAGAGCGACGAAATGCTCAAAGAAAAATTTCTTCGCCACGATACCTCATCCGAGCCGCTATGCCAACTACCAGGAAATATTTGAATGAAGCCTAATGGGCACTGACTCGGAGTATTTTCAACATATACCCGAATGTTCCCTCGAAATCAGGACGAAAAAAGCGTTTGAAGAAACCGCCCTCGTAACATTCCGAGGTTTGAGGTTTTCTTAAGGTTCGGGTACCTCCCAGGCCCCGTGGTAGCGGGGCCTGGGAGGTTCCCTTTCAACGGAGGCGGGGTTTAGTCTTCCAAAAAGACTCGCATGTGCATAACAATATTTTTGTAGCTTCGGAAGAAAGCCGATATCCGGCAAGAATACTGACGGACAACGGAAGATAGTCTGAATTCCCGAGTCGGCTATGGCTTCGAGAATATACGCCCAATGCTAAATCATCGCGGACCGTCGTAAAAAAAGTGAGAAAACGATTGTCCAAGATAGCTGTACTTCGGAAAATGTGTTGTTTGCAGTTCAGAAATGCAGCGAGTCCTTCAAGACCCGTAGCGAAAAGACAATACAGACGTCACCGACTTTTCCGTTCGTTTTATAAGCGAAGACATCATCCCCTAGGTGCCATATGTGCGTACACGCTCGCCAATGAAATGGCCGTTCTATACGCGCAGCATATAGAACATAAAGAAAAATCGCCTTTAAGAGCCAGTGAACAAGCGCACATCTATAACGACCTTCGAAACGTTGTATTAAAAAACTTAAGACTACAAGAATATGATAAACATTTACTTATTTGAAGTGATTTCACAATCAAACATTAAGGGGAACAAATCTTCGCACACCAACAAAAATGTCGAAATCGCCAGCATGTTCGTCCATCTATCATCTAGAAAACCATGACTCAAACACATAGGCATGAAGTAGACTATCATGGCAACATTAAGCAAGGCAATGCGTGAAAATTTTACAATTGAGCCATAATGGTCCCTAATTTAAAGTTTCAACACTAGGAACGGTCAAGGCAAAACCCTCGAGAGAAAAAGAAAAAAGGCACCTTCATGATAATCTAAAAAAACCCAAATGACATTACAAGAAACAATCGTTGACTTAAACGAGTAAACATTGGCAAAAAATTTATATAAATTAAGTACAAGACAGATGAGAAGTCAATATTAAGAAAAAACACAGAAACACCACAATGATTCTTTTATTAGGAACACTAAATTAATCCAAATAATGAATTTCAATTTTTTGACAATTAAGGTCCAAAACAATACAACATAAAATAAATACATCCTAAATACATGCATACAGATAAGATACTAAAGTAGATATCGATAGGTAAACATAAAGGATATAGATCTACATCTACATATAGATCAAGATCAAGACATAAATATTGATATTGATGTAAAAACAAATAGATATGTAGGTATATAGATGTATATGTAGGTATGGATATAGAAATAGATATAGGTATAGATATAGATATAGAAATAGAAATGGAAATAGAAATAGAAAAAGATATAGATAAAGATATAGATATAGATATTGATATTGATATAGATATAATTATAGATATAGACAAAGAAATAGATATAGATATAGATATAGATATAGACATAGATATGGATATAGGTATAGATATAGATATAGATATAGATATAGATATAGATATAGATATAGATATAGATATAGATATAGATATAGATATAGATATATATATAGATATAGATATAGATATAGATATAGATATAGGTATAGATATAGATATAGATATAGATATAGA
>SZWC01026544.1:12502-32269 GCA_023375785.1 Penium margaritaceum
AGGTACATAGGTATGTCTGTAGGTAGGTATGTCGATAGGTACGTAGGTAGATAAAGTACTAATACTATAGGGGAAATGCTGCCGAATTTTTCCCGGAACAACCCATCTGAGGTTACATTGGGATGCATGTACGTGAGTTCGTAGGTAAGTATGTAGGCAGGTACATAGGTATGTCTGTAGGTAGGTATGTAGGTAGGTACGTAGGTAGATCAAGTACTAATAATACAGGGGAAATGCTGCCCTTTTTTTTCCAAAAAAACCCATCTGAGGTTACATTAGGATGCATGTAGGTGAGTTCGTAGGTAAGTATATAGGCAGGTACATAGGTATGTCAGTAGATAGGTATGTCGGTAGGTACGTAGGTAGATAAAGTACAAATAAAATGGGGGAAATGCTGCCCAATTTGTTTGCAAACGACCCATCTCTCGTTGCATTGGATGCATGTAGGTAATTTCTACATATGTATGAAGAAAGGCACATAGATTTATCTGAACGTAGGTATATAGGTAGGTACCTAGATAGATTAAGTACTAATTCCTATGGGGAAATGCTACCGAATTTCTTTAAGAAACAACCCATGAAAGGATGCCTTCGCATACATGTACATAGGTACGTATGAACATAGGTACGTAGAGATGTACGTAGTTAGTAAGGTACGATCGTAAGGGAAATGCTGCTGATTTCTTTAAGCAGTAGCAAATCGTATCCTTAAACATACCAACATGAATAAGAAGGAATGTAAGGATAGCCAAATGATTCCTATGTACTGAAACAAATCAGGAAAAAAAACAAAACAAACAAAGTGATTACAATAAGCTTACTATGTATCCCAAAAATTGACCATGAATATACCGTACATGGGTAAAAATGAATGTATGGATAGCCAAGTAATTCCTATACACTCGACAACTATCATGAAGACTAAAGACATGAGCAAATACCAATGTGTTCACAACCGCAAATATACAACGTTTACATTAACTAGATTACATGAAACATTCATACTCTTCATTCCCGCTTCTTTCCCCATCTCTATACACCTTCATTTCATGCTATACATAACCACTTACTGTTGTTCACCCGGGAACACCACACAAGCGTATACCGTCCGTCCCAAGTGTTCCGGCAACCTCGCGGCAGTGCGTCCGACTGCCGCGAGACGTCCGCAAGAAAATCGCCGAGAAAAACTAGTGGCATTGGCTGCACGCAGGCTTGCATCGGGGTTACGTAGTAATAGACTGCAGCCGGGTTCAAAGATGTTATCTGCCTTGGAAACTAGTTTTGCTCGACCTTCCCCTCCTGTCCGAGAAGTCGTCGTCGGTGAAGTCAAGTGCTTGCTTGCGATGTCCGGTATCTGTTTCGGAAAAAACCCTGGTTGCTGCGCGAAGTCTGTCCGATTCGCGCGTATTTCTCGGACTGGGAGTCGCTTCCGCAAGGAAAATCGCGCTCAGAGAGGGCCTGTCTTCCGGACGCGACAGAAGTGCTGAAAAAAATGCCTAGAAAATACTCGATGGGCTGTCGGTGGACAGAAACACCGACCGCAGACAGAATTGCCATCGCGGAAGTCCTTGTGCGGCGGATTTTCTGACGTCAGCGCTGATTCTTGGATACCGAACCGATTGCATAGGGTTACTACGTAACCCCAAAAAACGAAGCGATTGCAATAAGGTTACTATGTAACCCAAAAAAAAAAAAAAAAAACTTCAAGTGGACGGTCGCGTGCGTGTCCCTCGTGGACCGTTGAGTGTTTCAAAAATTGAATATCGAACTTTGAACTGTCACATTCGCCCTCCACACGCGTCAGTTTGTCTGACAGCTTGGATAACAGGCTGTCAGACGAACTGACGAGCTTGGCGCGATGGCTCGGTTGCTCCTCCTTTTTTCTTCCGTTGTTCGAAAGCGATGGCTGAGTCACACATGCGAGAGCAACAATAACTTAAAAAAACCAAGCTCATTTGTCAAACTCCAGAACAATAGAGAGTAGCAACCCGGGAAAGTAAGCATGGGAAGAATGCAAAATGGCACTTTTAATTCGATGAAGTAAAGTTAAAATTATTTTTTTGGTCCTTCAGATTCATTGAACGAAATAACGTATCCTATTTTAACCACTCCAGAAATTATTAAAATCGAAATTAAAGATCAGGGGGGTACTTCCCGATGTATATTTGACTGCCTTCATTGGAAATTAGGCATATGTATTTTTCTATAGAATTTGGGTGACTTGATGGATCGATAGGCAATTATTGAAATACATTCTATAGGCGTACGATAATGTTACATGGATGAGCTTGGTAGAACTCTGGTGGAAGACCATTTAAGCATGCGCAAAAACTCTTCCCATTTTAGGGAGATCTTACGATGTCAACGATTTATTCTTGAATGGTTGGACTTGAGGTTTCGTACATGGATTAAAAAAGGAACTAGAAAAGTGAGGTTATGATGGAATTTTAGTTCAACATAGTTGAAGCAACAACAAAATGTCACATAGGGGTAGTCGAAGTTGCTACAACATTTTACATCCTGGTACATGACAAACCTCGAGTTGTAGCAGATTTTCTTGAAGGGGGGACAACTATTTCTACAACATTTCACAACAAACTAGCTGAAGAAGCTACAACGATAGCAGATTTCTCCACCATGGTAGTATGCACTACTACAATATTTTACACAATGCATGCTGCCAAAGCTAGAAAAGGTAGCTAGTACATCCAATGAGGCAATGACCATTGATACAACATTTTACATCAAACGTGGTGACAAGGTTGAGAAGGTGTGAAGATTTTCTGCAACAGCAACGAACGCTGATGCAACTCCTTACATCAATCCTGACAACATGGCTAGAATTGAAGAACGTGAAGCTCAATTTCCATCGATCTCCACTAAACCACCACTTGACAAAGCTGCATCAGAAAAGCATGAAGCTCTTTGCGCTTCAACCACCACTACGCTATGTGTTGAAACATCTGGAACAGAAGAGCATGAAGCTCTTTCTACATCAACCATCTCTATGCTTCTAGCTGACAAACTGGAATAGAAGAGCCTGAATATCATTCTATGTCAACCACGATTACACGGTTAGCAAACAAAGCTATAATAGAAGAGCCAAATGCTCTTTTTGCATCAACCACAACTAAGCCACCAACTGATGAGGTTGGAACAAACTCGTTAGAATCTCTCACCACTTCAATCACCACTATGCCACCAACTAAGAAAGGTGAAACATAAGAGCTTGAGGCTCTTTTTGTGTCAACAGCCTCTACGCCACCAGGTGGTGAATTTGGATAATAAAAGGCTTGAAGCGCTTTACGCTTCAACCACCACCATGCTACCGGTTGATAAATCTGGAACAAAAGAGCTTAAGTCTCTTTCTATGTCAACGGCAACAACACTGCCAGTTGAATAAGCTATAAAAGAAAAGCATGAAGCTCTTTCTACTTCAACTACCACTATGCCACCTTCTGACAAAGCTGAAATAGTTGAGCACAAAGCTCTTTCTACATCAGCCTGCCCCACGCTATAAGTTGACAATGTTATAATAGAATTGTATGGAGCTCTTTTGTTTCAATCATAACTACACCGCCAACTGAAAAAGCTCAAGCAAAAGAGCTCCAAGCTATTTTTATTAATACTACAACTACGCCGCTAGTCGACAAAGCTAGAAAAACTAAGAAAATGTGTTGGTATGGCTACGGACAATGATGCAAGATTCTACTCAACCCCCAGTTGGCAGGGCTAGACCACAAGAGGGAGAACATTCTTTCAAATCAACCATGAGAGTTCCGTCATCTACAAATTTGGCCAACAAAGCAAGACATCAGCACATCTTCCCATAGATGCAACAGGCATTACTATCGCGATTTCTTCATGACTAGCAGATGAGACTAGTAATGGCACGACCATTTGAAGCATTTGGACACGACTCACCATTGTACCCATTGACATGGCGACAAAGCTTCAGGGTGGAACCACTCCCACTTGTCAACAAGGTGTTGCCAACTACTGGATGTCCTCGTAAATGCATTCAACTCTTTTCCTCTGCTTGTGAAGGTATGACACACAGCTCATCACATTTTGCAAAGTTGGAGGGTTTTTCTTCAGAGAGCAGAAGGTACCAAAAGAACAATCCTCATCATCATCGAGTTTGAAGGTGGAATTACATCCAAGGAGCCAGCATCCATCCTCATAAAAATTCACAAGCTCAAGACCATGTACGACCACCACCTATCCGTGGTGTCCGTATGAAGAGCAGCCGATAAGATGGAATCTCCACTTTCTGATCCCTTACCAATCAGCAAATCCTAAGCTGCCTTTTCCATCAAAGACGTGCCCAACACCGCACGGTGTGCCCTTGAGGCACCAAACTTGTAGTTTCATCGTCTAAATGATCTTTTGTCTCCGTAAGAATGCTCATAGCAACACTATGTTTGTAACACAAAGCCAAAGAATGAAACTTTCTCCATCTTACACCCGAAGGTAGAATAGGTGTCTACACGTCTGGGAAATAACATGAAGGCACTGTTTCACACATGAGTGCAACAAGAGTTGATGATTCCACTTTTTCAACTTCATTGGTACCACCTCTGCTATTTAATCCATCGCTGCCTCTTCCGGGAGTACGAATAATGAATATGAAAGCAAGAAAATGTCTTCCTTGGTTGAAGCGACCATGAACTCGGGCATGCAACAGTCTTCATCGTCAAATTCCACATCATCAAGATTTCGAAATAGAAAATCGTTTGTCGGTGGTGCCTTTGTAGGTGTTACTCATGTCACAATGACTATTCAAGGATGTTTGTTGATCTTGACATTGTAAAACATGTTTTCATCGACTATTCCATCACTAGGTCTCACATCAAAGGACAAGGAGCACTCTATCTCCATAAAGCATCCAATGGAGTGTTTATGGCTTTTGGACTCTCAAGGTCACAATTATTAGTTTTGGATCACCAGGGGAGTTAAGAGGCTTCAACTGACCCTCTAGGTCCTCCTTGAGTGGAAGTGGAAGCTCCCACATCCTCTGTTTTGGAGTTACCAGTAACTTCCACCTCCATTATACAAAAGACGGCCCAAAAACCCTCCCCAGACTGTTTATCAACTATTCAAAAACTTCTAGCCTATTTTCTAGTGACATGGGCATTTCTGCAAACCTTCGCAGCAACTACAGGATTACAAGACCGAAACCTCCAAGTGACACGGTCTTTGTATTTTCTGGTTCTCGAGGTGGTCTGTGCAAAACAACCCATCTCAACTGCGCCTCATCTGGCCGTTGTCGGCAACTCTTGGCCAATCGTCTGCCAGTGATCCACAACCTCGCTTGATAACATGCTCGCAAGCAACCGGAAGACCATTGTCTTATGTAGCATGGCAGTGCCACGCCGACCGGTCGAAGGGGCCACGTGGCTCGAGTGGGGTCACCTGGGACGATGGGCGGTTGGACGAGATGGCTTGAGGGTTCGAGACCCTCAAGTACCGTGGTCTTGGCCTAGTCGGACAAGGATTTTGTCCAATCCATGACATTGGTATCGGAGCTCCAGGGCTCAAATCCAACATTGTGACCAATGGAGATGACGAAACGGCTCTCACTCCTAGTGGGGGGGAGTGTAGCATGGCAGTGTCACGCCGACCGGTCGAATGAGCCACGTGGCTCAAGCAGGGTCACCTATGACTATGGGCGGTTGGACGGGATGGCTTGAGGGTCGGAGACCCTCAAGTACCACGGTTTTGGCCTAGTCGGCCAAGGATGCTGTCCAATTCGTTATAGCTTAAGCGTCACCCGGTCGCTCTAGCGAGATCGCCTCCCTCGTCTTCTCTCATAATTTTTGTGAAAGATGCAAGCCTTGCATTTTCACATGAATACTACAAGGACCGCACTATTTGGGGATAGCGAGAGGAGGGGGAGACGTTAGGGGAGGATGGAGGGAAAAGGAGGAGGCACCAAGTCAGCCAATTCACGCTCGCAATTTTTGCAGCTGCAAACTGGTCGTGATGGGGCCAATCACGAGTTTGACTTCAGAAACAAAAAGAAGAAAGGAGGATGTTACACAATATCCACTAGATGCCCCCAACCCTACTCATTTGGCATATGACCATCCAAGCCATCTCCACGTTTGGTACATATACTACACCACATCTTCAACAAATATTATAGAAGTACCGTCATCTTCAGAAAACGACTCCGTCACGTGTCTTCAACTTAAGAACCATCTCAAAACTCTATGCTGGCCATCAATTAAGGGGGGTGTTGAGGTTTACCCAGTTTTGATGTATCCTTTGGAGGGACATAAAATTCACCTCGTTAAACAGACGGAGGTGGGGCTCAAATCCTTGCATTCACAACATCTATGGTGCCCCTGGAAGCCCTTGGAAGCTATGACCCTTCAGGATCCAACTGAAGGGTAGTTGATCAACCTCCCACTACAACCTCTTACAACCTCTTGGTGACCCTTCAGATACCATTACCTCTTCAACTTCCGGTGGCCCATCAGCTGCTAGTGACCTTTCATCTTCTAGGCGTCTCTTCAGCTAGCTTGAAAAGCTATATAACTACCCAAGTGGTTATGTCACTACATATTACCTCTAAGGCAAGCGCCTCCAAGAGAGCCTCCCAGCACTTCTTAAGGGGCTTACTCCATTCAGTCCATCAATGCCTTGACTGATCTTCAATGATCATTGGATTCCTTTTGATGTCTCCAAAGCTTACCTCTACAAGACTCAGCCTCTGACACTAAAAGCCTGTTTTTTAGGATGCACCTCCTATCAAATCATGTGTCTTCTTTAGTGCAAGCTAGTGGCTCTACAAGCAGAATACCCTACGTATGGATCCCAGACTTAGTCTCAAGGCATTTTAGACGGGCGTCCTATGGGTCCACAATTCCATACTTGTGGTTACTTCCTTGCATCCGCTTTAATGAACTCTTCGTACACTACTCCATGTGAACAACAAATTCCTATACATATTTCATATTCCACCGTTCACACCTTGCCCTTCTAGATTACAGTCCATGATCAACCATCCACCTTGCAAACTTTTAAAGGGGTGATATCATTATAATTTAGGTGCATGTGAATCGAAGCTTCTTTTTTAACTTAAATAAAACCTGGTGTAATTTTGAAGGGGTTTAAGGCATTTAACTCAAGCTAAGTTTTCCATACTATTTTGGTGTATTCTTAGATGATAAGGGTGTATTCTTTTGGGATTGTTTAACGCTATGAACGATGCAACTATTATTTGGGTCATTAGTGTAAACTTTTTACTTTTGACATTGCAAGAGATTAGCTTCCTTGGTTTTGATTTTGTCCATACATACTGAAGTTATTCTTATTCTTGGTTATCATTAGAAAGACATCTTAGTTGGGGGAAATGACCATTTGGATGATATCTTTGTAGAAGGGTCCTCCTCCTAGTTATGTGTTTGATTTCATGATATCTTATCCATGACAAACATATTAATTGAAAAGCATGGTTGTAACAGGTAGGTCAAATACGATCTGATAATAGAGATGGGATGTGGATGTGTTCACATTCTTTTATGTAATTTTTGACATTGTGCGTGAGGTATACGTGATTGACTATAGAGGATAATGTGTACCAGATACAATAGAGGTGAAAGGCTTTGGTTTTCTAATGGGATGTGAAGTAATAATGTACTATCTTTGCATTTTTTCCTCGCTATACGGTAGACGCTCACCATGAGAAAGGATAGTGTCAAAATTGTAAAAACCTGGTCATTATGGTGCGTGGCCAAGAATTTTAATTGATTTTTCTATAAGTCCTTCCTCTCACTATGCAGTGGGAGGAGCATATACTCGAGTGATTTTGAAGATGGCCAATGTCAACATATTTCCCTTTCCCATGCACACCTACATGGCCAATATGAACTTATTTCCCTTTCCCAAGTCTATAGAATTATTTAGAATAACTCTCTATCAAAATCATAAGAGAATGGGGTTGATGCAAAGATGTTGGAAACAAGATGTACGTATTCAAAAAAATGCCAGCACAGGATGTGATATCATAACGCACTTGGAATTGCAGTGTCCACGTCATCAGTTATGCCCATGAACTAGATAAACTAGTTAATATTTAAGGACTTGGAAGGCCTTTCACTACTCCAATTCCACGCCATGAGATAGCTCGTTGATGCACACTTAACCTTAGCCTTTCATACACTAGTTGACAAGTGTTTTAAGACATACATAACCAAGACAGTTCTCAAAAGCCTTGGTGTAAGAAAACACGTGGTTGTTTTGCTCTAAAATGGATGCATGTTGT
Organism: Penium margaritaceum; assembly: GCA_023375785.1. Classification (NCBI taxonomy): domain Eukaryota; kingdom Viridiplantae; phylum Streptophyta; class Zygnematophyceae; order Desmidiales; family Peniaceae; genus Penium; species Penium margaritaceum. Next base: position 20,775 of record SZWC01026544.1, read on the forward strand.
GCAACAAATTCTGAAATCAACATGCACATGTACATAATGATTTATTGAGATTGATTTTGGATGACGATTATCCATTTCGGGTATTTCAAGATTTCTTTGTCTCCGTATGTTTAGAACTCACCCTTACATTTTTACTTGAAAAACCGGATCATGTTCTTGTGTAATTTAAAAAATGAGACACAAATTTTTATTATTCATAATTAGTATTTCAAATGATCACCCCAAACACCCTAAAGTGCACAATGAATTCACTGTTTGAGGGACTGTATTTCACAAAAAAAAACATCACATTTTTGTGCTCGAACTTTCCTCGTGAGTGCTGCATATACGATTCATCTAGCCACATCAGATGTCTTTGTATTTCCTTCAAAATCACCTTCAATCACCATAAAATGCACTTACCACACCCTACATATCCTGAAGCTTGATATTCGTGTCTTATGGGCCTGCCGGATTTGAACAATCTTTTTCGCTGAGTATGAATCATTGTTGTATAAAGAACAATTCTAACAAAAAATAATTGAGTGTAAGAGATCATTGTTTGCTTCTGAATTCCGGGCTCTTCACTGCCTTCTACTTATTTTTTGGGTATTTGGTGTGTTGAAAAAAGACGAAAAATAACGTTAACAACCACCGTTCGTCTTTGGCCGGGAAGTTGTGGCACATTCAGATGAACGAGCTTTCAAACTTTGAAGTTGTAGCTCTCTTGCTGCCCACCTACCTTAGCAGTGTTGGCCCGCTCTCCTGCCGTCACATTGTAACCCCCAACGTTGGCCTGGGTGTTGCAGGCAGACGTGGGAGCAACAGCCAATGGAATAGTGCCCTAGAGTCCAGCTGGCAACAGGGGCACTGGTTCACGAGTGTTTTCCAGCCTTAGCGACTCAATTGCACATCACAGCAACCGATTCGCCGAAATCAAGGACCAGGGAGGAATCGCACTTGACGCATCGTCGAATTTCATATTTCACCCCTCGCCTTAGGAAAAACTCAAGGCACAACCAACATGTTATTGGTGGAGCTCAACTGAAAGAAACAAAAAAACGCTGATTTCCAAAGAACACGGTCGTCAAAATCAAGGAACACTAGGGTACACAGTTTCAATGTTGTGTGGACGGATGGTGGGGTTGACTCGGTCTTTGTTGGAGCACACACCCCCCTCAAGCACAAGTTGTACATGGAAAATGTGTGAGATCATTTGTATGGTAGAATTTTTGAATGTAACATGGAAGAACTATCACATTCCATGAATCTGATGATTCTTGGAAACATGTTTTGGCAATGTTCACTGTTGCATGTCTTCTGAAAGGATGCATGAATATTCTCTTCTACACTACTCATATACAATCCTTGCTGGTTCGGGGAGGGGTTGGGGCCTAATTAAGGTTCTTCGAAATCAGCTCCATCCCCCCTGTCCCCAGTAGTTTGTATACGAGGAATGGGTGAGGATTTGTGTTGTAAGAGGTCTTCACACATCACGAATATTTACAAGTTGTTCATTGTTTCAAAGGAACATCTCTTCACACCCATCATTTTTCTATTTTATACAAAGCCCCTCTCATACACTTTCACCAATACTGACCTCATACACTACAAATGCTTTCCGGGTGGGTGGGCTCAACCCACATCCGTCCCCACCTCTCCTATGGACCACAACTTTCATATGGTAAGTAAACTTGTTGTTCTATATACAATTCACTATGTCCATAAACGCCATCAAATGTGGTCAAGACAATCCATGGACTTGAAACGTTTGTTGGCTCAAATTTGAAATTGGTTTGACGTATAAATAATAGAAACAGGAGATATTGCTAAGACATTTTTTACAAATACGTATTTTCCAATGTAAGATTTTTATGTAGAAAATCCATACACGAAGAGCAAAGTGTTGATTATGGGAAGAGCTTCCAGTTTTTCATGAAACTTGCTCTTTTCATATTTTTAGTTAATGAATATGTACATCTTATCCGGTAGGCTTAAACAACAAGAGCATCTTTAGTGTCACTTCATATCCTAATGCTCTTGCTATTCGATTCAAATTGTTTTGGAACTCATTCAAACTCGTCAAATTGCTCCTTTGTTGAACTTAAGATGATTTTAAAGTTATTCCAAATTCAAATATTTAGAGATGAAGTGTTTCCTCACTATTTAATGCCTTGTGTTAAAATGGTTGGTTGCAGCCTTTCATATTTCAATGTTATGTTGGTGTTTGGCCGCCACCACAAGGTATGTTGGGAAGCATAATATTGGCGGGTTTAGCGGTCAAACCCTCCACTGCTTGACCCGCCAAGTAAGAAAATCTGGTCATTTGAACATTCAAGCATTGGAACAGCCACATCCATGAACATTTTTATATTCTGGTCGTCAAAATAAGAAAGTGACATGGATGTGTAGTCGAACCTTGAGTGTCGCGACGTAAACAAAAAGCAAAGTGAAGGGTGTACCATAAAAAACATAAGACATCATTTTCATTATTGAATCAATTACTCTTACATCCTTTTTTCAAATATAAAGCAAAATTTCGTATGGAGCTTGAATGTTGTTCCAACAATTGTCCAACTTGCTCTTAAGTAACCAAAATGATCATAGTTATTGTTTCATGTGAGGGATATTGAATCGCTTAGTATAGAGTAACTTCGTATTGAATACATTAAAACTAGCCATTCCTTTAACCTAGAACAACAGTTTCACTCTTCTTTATCAAATTTTCCACTGAAATTTTTTTATTCAACATACTTTGTACAATTAACCTTCTCTGGTTAAGGATCATTTCAATTGTGTTTTATACCCAAAAACATCATTCCAGGTTTGTTGGTGAACTCCATGAAATTGAAATGTTTCTTCCTTCTTGTATTCACTCATTTCATGTTTGGAGAGTGTACGTTTTTCATGTCATTTAACATAATGAGGTAATCTACAAGTAAAATAAACCAGTAAGAAGCCTAGAAGCACTCAGAGGAAGTCCCTTCCACCTTACATGTGAGTATATTCCCAAATCAAAGTGGTGGTGTCGTGGATCACTGTGGGAGGGAGAAATTAGATAATGGTCGACAAGGATCACTAGAGCGCTCGACAGCTAGTGTATTTGGACCTCTTGTAACATGTCATACATGGTATCATTGCGAAGGGATTGGAGAATAGTGCTAGATTGTGACGGTCCTTTAAGTATAACTGTATGGTTGGAGAGACAAGAGATGACCTGGAGGCTTCAAACATTGAACTTGCAGTTTAAGATGTCCACGTATTTGTTTGCATTTACCTTAGAAATTTCCAAGCTTGGGTGGACCATGTAGGCCAGGCGAGCATTGTCGTGCGTACATGTGTTGATATGGCTGGTCATTATGCCTAGAGACTTGTCCATGTACCCATTCCATGTTGGGTAGTGGCAGACATTGTATTCCTTGTTCTTTACAATGCGAGGAAAGTGGATGTTGTTATCTATGTATCACGTCATTGAGAACACTGAGTTTTCCAACTTGGCGGTCAGGAAAGGGGATGGAATTTTGTGAGAGAGGGAAATAGGAGAGAGTAAACTGGGATAGGCATTAACATCATTGTCGTGACTTGTCACGTTAGTTGTGGTCCTCACATAGGACAAAGGGTGAAATAAAGTGATAAGAAAGAGGTTGTGATGCGTTTAGTGGGGGTTGTTATGACAAAAGTTGGAGACAAGTCAAATAAAGTACACAAGGATTTTCTATCTAAACTCAAGCAGAGCGAAACTGGGACACGAAATGAGGATTTTCTACATGCAAACTAGGGATTCCAAAGATAGTATAGTTGGTGATATTGAGAACTGGTTACACAGAGCGAAAGAGGAAGTTAAGATCAGCCATTTGAGGCTTACTATACCCCTATGAAATGATGTTGCTAAGAAAATTTTTCACTTCATGAAAGGTGGAGTAGTTGGGAGTGTTTTCGAGGGGAAATGTTGGTTAATGAATATGGTAATTCCTTGAGGCCCTAAACTCAGAAAAAATAACTTTGGTGAAGGTTTTTCACACATATTTCATGCACAATGGCTCAAACACCGAAGTTAATGTCCATGGAAAGGCAATGAAATCTTAAAAGAAGTGACAGGTATGTCACAAACCAAACCTAAGTCATGAAACATGTATGGTGATCTTCATAGTTGGAATAGCACCATCATACTCAGTCACTTGGATTGAAAACATAATAGCCTTACTGAAGAATACCATCTTCAAGGAAAACACATTGGCGATAACAAACATAGAGGTAGGGACTATGCAAGGTTTGCGATGTTGTAGTATCTGAAGAAAGGATTCAACAAGACAGACTCTAGGGTTAGACTGCGTTGTGAAGGACTATGAGAGAAATATGCTGGTGGAACTAGTGCCCACAACCATACAATAGATACTCACTTGGTGATTAACTGCAGTTTGCTTAGTCGTGTTGCACGAGAGGAGCACTCGACGATAAATGTCTTCGTTAATAGCATGTGGGGCAATGGCAGTATATTTGATAGTGTCATAGGATGCAACTAGAATATCTTAATCAAAGTTTTTGCCAAATACTTCTTAAGGACTGTTCAAATTACACCCATCACAAACATCATGTTGTGGAGTTAAAAAAATTGATTGGACCCAGGGATATTCCTTCCAAACAAGTGTTCTGGTTGTGAGTTTTGTCGTAGTGATGATTGGATGTATTTTGATAGCGTTTGTAACAATTCTTACACAGAGCAGACATCATGATGAGTACTGGTGGGAGCATGGAGTGTTGATTAGAAACAAAGAAAAATAACCCCTTCAAGGCTGAAGGGGATAGCATGCTCGATTACGCATCCTCCTTGTTTATAACTTGTGCTGAATAAGGGGGACATGTCTGTTACCTCTTGAGTGCTAAGTGAAGGTAGCAATGGCCTCCGAGGTAAAAGAAAGTACAGTGGCTCATTGCAACACTACATTAGGTCTGACCTCTACTAAGTTGGAAGGGCCTATGAACAAGAGGGTGAGAGTACTTGTTAGATTTAATACCATTTAACCATGTAAAGGGAGATGTAGGAGCAAGGTCAATTTGAAGGTAGCGTTTGTAAAACACGGTTATCGTGTCTTCAACTCTTTTGTATCTGGTGAGGATGGCCATGACTTAGATAGGTGTGCCATCTATGCATGAAAACAATGCTGACAAAGTAAATGGAGAACTTGCCGTGAGCAATAACCATGGAAAAATCGATGGACGCCATGCGATATGACATGTGATGGGCGGAACCTGTCATACCCAGGCCCATGGTTCACAACAAATGAAGTTCTGCAAGGCCTAAAGGTGCTTTAAGCTTGGAGGCATGGTGACAATGGATGGAAAAGAAGCAGAAATGTTGGAGGGTTAAGAAATAGAGCCTTGGACTTCATCGTTGAAGTTGGGGTAATCTCTACGGCATTCTTTTGGAGGTTGCACGTGAGATCACCAAGGCATCTCCAAGATTGTTTCTTTTTCTTTTCTGGATATCTTTCAAGAGAATTGAATATCCCTTTTCAACACCCAGCTCTATTGCAGGTGATGTGCATCATTGTGGAAACACACATCAAGACAACACGATGTAGGATTCGGCATTACAATCTCAATGTCTAAGAGGCAAAAGGCCATCCGACTGATGCTAATGCTTTATGATGTGAAATAGCTATAGAGTCTCCATCAGCTTTGGTAAGTCGGATGTTTTGTTTGCTTTGGAAGAAACAGTGGACGAGCTTGACAGTAGCGTTCTACGTGTTCACTGAGTGGTTGAACTTCCAGTTGGACATGAGGATTGAACATGGCCACCGTGCGTTCAGGTGTGATCTGATGTGGCTGGTTGCATGAAGCAACGTAGACCAACTGGCACATAACAATACTAAGAACATTAGCATGAGGTGGAAAAAATCGTTTACTTGCATGTGTTGATAATGTACTGTCCACAGTACATTATCAACACATAAATACGGAGGGCCTCATTGAGTCACGCGTAAACCACAAGTGGCCATTCATCACACTCTTTGGTTCGAAGGGCCTCATTCGGCTGCTAAGGAACTTGGTATCGCAATGGGACCATGAGTGTTTTGCCTTTGGACACGAATAGATGTGGTAGATTATGTGTTGGGGCTAAGTTTGTTCAGTGATATTGGTTTCTTGTTTTTACCCTGGTTTGCGATGGAGGTTCACTTTCACGGGTGAAAAAACATTTCATTCCATGTTAAAATTAACTAAATCGCGAGAGCTACGTATAGGAAAGTCACCCTAAGATTGAAGACCACCCATCAAGAACCTCAACTAGACTATGAACAATAGAAGGAGGACATCTCTCCACAAATGAAGCAAACGGTTACATACCCTGATTTCATGTTCTAGTGATGTGCAATGTTTGCCCGTTCTCTGACCTGTGACAGTGGTAATGATAGACCTGATTCACAAAATGTGCTCTATTCCACCAAAAAATGTAGCAAGGATTTTCAAGTGCTGCAAGAGAAAATCAATCACTCGTTTTCAAGACAAAGTGAAGGAACACTTCATGTACAAGATATTATTGAAACCCTTCATCTTCGTGTTCTAACATTAACTATAACTTAGGAAAGCTTTCCCAGGTATTCAAACACAAATGTTTGTTTTTACATCTCAACAGTAGGGATAACTAGTTCACCTTGGCATGCACAATGAAATTTGAAAGATCCCTTCTAGTTCCCCTCTACCTACGAGGTGGGCCCACATTGAGGCCCAAAGGTAAAACTTCAAAAAATAATCTCCAAGGAGAGTAGCCATCTCCACATTCTCCAATTCTAGGGCCCTTCCGGCAAATCTCATCCCTTGATAAACCGAATGACACCATCTTTGCCAATACAAGAAAGCATGTTGTATTAGCATCCTATTGCTTTCATGTAATGGATTGGAGGCCAAAACCACGGTGCTTGAGAGTGTCTGACCCTCAAGACATCCTGTCCAACCGCTCATCGGCCAGGGACCCCTTTCGATCCACGTGGCGCAGACCGCGCATGACAGTTTTGGCCTAGTCAGCCAAGGACTCCGGTTCAATCTGTTGCATTACTAGACCTTGTTGTGGAGTTTGCTACTTCAAACAAAATGTAGCTCGTGAAAGCATCATTTTGAGTAAGCTTTTCAAAAAACAGTCTTTTTGTGCATACTGAATCTTTGGAAATCTAAGGAGGAGGAGGAGAACACTTTTTTATAAGGAATTGTGAAGTGTGAATGAAAACAACACCTTGAAAAAGACAAAAAGTAGTGGTGATGCTTCCAATGTAGAGAAATCAGTGGTAAGGTTGTTCGTAAAGTTTTTTTTGTATAAATCATCACTCGCCTTCCAACAATATAACATTTTTTGCCCGAAATTAAGAAAAGAAGCATGCCTTGGAAACTTAACACGTAATGACTCCGATACCCGCTAAACGAGTCAAGCGGAAGCCAATGATGGTGCTCCCACACATTGCGATTCTTGCAGAATAGGCCCACCATCTTAGTTGTCGCAAGTGATGTTCGTTCACGAGGACCTATGATCTTCCCTTTTTAGAAGTTCCTACATTCCTTTGTTTACAAGTCCTTCAACCATGCGAGCAAAAAACGACCATCGGGTTTTCGAAGACAGTCAATCAGCTCGTAATACTCCTTATTGTTGCGGGAATATTCTCTGTGAGAAAAGAAGGCGACACAATGTTTATCAACCAGATGGATCGAACAGTTGGGGTTTGTCATACCCTTTAGTATGGATGTTTTTAGTGTCATCGCCTTATTGACATCGACCGCTCGACACAATAAAAGGGGTGCGAACTCGTCGCCCTTGCTTCTTTTGTTATATATATCGTGCAATACGATACATATAATTGTGGGAAAACCTTGCGACAAAGGTTCCAAAGACAGAACCTTGCTTGCGCTCTAAGTTTCCCTTTTATGGATGATAATTCCTTATCCATGTACCCTTTAAAAGTATGCTTCTTTATTTTCCGTAGTTTCGCTAATTAATCCTCAAGCTGTCCAGTATTCTAACGTCCATTATAGCGATCGGACGTTCCCTCTCTCCTTCTCCCTCCTAAAAAAGATATAGTCTGTGGACCGTGTTTCTAATCAAAATACGACGATCGTTAGATTGTTTGAATGACTGACAAATGGAGTTCAAGAAACTGTTTAGATCCATGTCATAGACAATACTCATTGTCTCCTTACATAGAACGCGATAAGTAGAGTGTTTGAAGGATTATCAACTACAGTCGTCTACTTACCATTTCTTTCAACAAACGTATTTCCTTGACATATGTTGATGCGTCGTACGTGTACTGATCCTACTTTTGGTTTCTCTACTTGTTGTTTGTCAGTCATTACAACGATGAAAAAGAAGAACAAGCCGGGAGTTAACCAAACCCCGTTGGTTGACACCCCTTTGTCCAACTAACTTTGGCTAATCATCGTGGGCCAGGTATAGCTACAACCAGCAAATGAATGGAGTGCACGGTGTCAACAAGCATGAGGTGCCCCATCTCTCCCTTCGACACCCCCGTCCCCGTCGCTCGACGTCGGTGGCACACAACTGATGCACGTTGTGTAACGCACAATGTTGTTGCAATTTGCATGGAACGGACTGCACTAGCTCCGCTCGACCATGTTTGTCCAACACGTTCCTGCGTGACTGCAGGAACGGTTTGGACGACGCGAAGTCGTCGCGTCGTAAAGAAGAGACCGAACATTTACCTAAAAAACAAGACCCCCACTGATAATAATTGGCAAAAGGCAGCCACATGCCTCAATGTTTTGTAAATAAACAAGGAAAGAACACTCACTCTGTTCTTTTTGCTTTCACATTGCACACAAACAAGAATGAATAAAAAGCAGTGAGGAATCCAAACAATTCCACAATACGAGTATCGCAATATCCACCGTGTCAGAAAAATGCCTATAAAACCGGGATTATGTGCATGGTTTGTCACGGGTAGTCAGTATTCGTGTTTTGTGGACAAGGCGGTAAGCCGTTAAAACGAGCGCGTGATCCATCTAATTTGCCAGGAAAGTGGGCAATTCCTAAACGCGGGTAAAATTTAATATATTCGTTTTTTTTCTTGTATTAATTCGGTTGTTTAGCTTTCTGTTTTCCATTCACGTCATGCATAGGACATTTGATTGATTTCAAAGGCGTTTTGGAAGAAACAGAAATAAAGTAAGCTAACTAACCAATTATTTCATATTAAATGAAATAAATCTGAATTTAAAGTTTATATTGGTTTTGTATGCCCCTTGGAACGATCACGAGAACGTTGGAAACCAAACATCACAACCCCCGTATGCCATGTTTGACTAATTTCGTATATAATTTGATTTTAGAGAAATTAAAAGACTATTAAAATCCATTAATATAATTTTTTATCGAATTTGTACATTTTCTATCAAGTGTTGGCTGCACAACACGGGTTTCTTGGTTTTATGGGTTTCCTTTTGCTTTCCTCGTTTCCGACGACGGTTAGAAACGGAAAGTTTTGCAGAGTCGGGTCAGGTCCCCCTTCATCGCGACGCGTAACTTCACGATGCTGCTTTCCAGCGTACTCTGACCAGCGAGGCAGGATCCGACCACACGGAGGAAGGCTGCCTCGCGTGGAATTCCCTTTCGCCAAGGTGGATGCTGTCCAGCTCGACGGAGGACGCCCCTCCCTCCGATCTCCTCTGTCACGTGGGTTGCCGACATGTATGTGCGAATGCAGCTGGCTGTATTGGCGCGGCGTGTAGCGGCAGCAGCAAACATGAGAATGTTTGGACAGACTCGCAGCAGTAGCCCTTGCAGTCACAGTGATGGATAAGAGCCGCAAGGGGTGAAATGGTTTTGCTGTAGATCTGTCCGATGGGCACCTTTTGCCGCGGACAGACTGGTTTTCCACAGGTCTGCTGCAGCGGCTATCTGCATTCGCGGCTATGCCACAAGCCGGCGCAGTACTGTATTGGCCGTCGCCTCGTGCACCTTCCACAGCTTCGGCAGCTGCTGCATCAGCGGTTCGAGATGTGGCGAGCCGAAGCTGACGTGGCTGCTGCTGTCGAATGCGTTCGAGAGGCGCGTGGGGAGGGGCCCCACTCGCCATCGCCACAAGTCAGTCCAGCTCGGCAAGGATTCGTCGGGCGGCGTGGTCTATGTGCGCTTCGGCTTTGACGAAGCTGGGAAGGAACTTTCCACACAGCTCGAGGTTAGTAGACCTAACAAGCGACACGGCTGGAGGCTTCACAACGCACTTCCGAAATCACACACTCTTCCGCTCGCATGCCCGACTGAACTGTTGCACGCAAGACCATCGCAAGCTCCACGGAACACGGCGAAACAATCATCTAGCGAACTGCTGAATTCTTCACGGCTTAGCTAACCCGGCCGAAGTTCAGCGCACGGACGACTAGGTAGCGCCAGACTGAAAAATCAGACGCGATCAAGCGCACACGCTTTTCCAGATAGCGCTCTGTCTCTGAGCCACAGTGAGGCCGCTTGCGTAGAGATAGAGAGGAGGAACGCCGGCGCAGGGATCCATCTCCCTCAAGCCACAGCCACACTCTACCGCAGACGCAATCGCGAACCCAGACGGCATGACGCTAACAGAAGTGCGGGAGGAGGAGGAGGGGAGTGCAGCGGCGGAGGCGGCTATGGTTGTGGTGGTGGCGGTTGACGATGCGCACCATAGTCGGGCCGCGCTGCACAAGGCCGCGGCGCTGTTCGGCCACAACAAAGACCGAGACGCGGAGTTCCACATCCTGCACGTACGACAGCACGACCACCGCCACCATGGTGAGTCGTTGCTGAAGCAAGTTGAAGGAAAGCATGTCGAGGGAAAGCATGTGGAGGGAAAGCATGTTGAGGGAAAGCATGTTGAGGGAAAACATGTCGAGGGAAAACATGTTGAGGGAAAGCATGCTGACGAAATGCATGTCGAGAAAGAGCATGTTGAGGGAAAACATCTGGATTGATGCATGTTGAGGAATCCGAGCAGCAGAAAGAGATAGCGCCGAACGCCGGGAGTGGTCTAAGACTGATGGCGGCCCTACGAACGGCTGTGCGTTGGGGGCAACGTTGCCGTCCAGCTCAAGTCTGGTGAGCAGTTGTAAGATGTGAAGTATTAGGGACCCCCGCGGTACTCTAACCTGCCGACAAGCCGAATTCCGGCTTCCAAACCGGACAAACTGCTGGCTCGCGAGCACGTTGAGTTAAGGAGTAACCCGGGCGTCAGCATGCTTCAGCAAGCTACCGCNCAACCCGTCGTAACGTCGGCGTGCTCCCGGCTCACAGGAGTTGCCGTTGTGACTATCACTCCTGCTGCAATAGCTGCTGCTGCTACGGCTGCTGCCGCTGCTGCTGCTGGTGGTCCTACTGCTGGTGTTGGTGCTGCCGCTGCAGCCGCTGCCACTGCTGCTGCTGCTGCTGCTGCTACCGCTGCAGCCGCTGGTAACGCTGCTGCCGCTGTTGCGGCCAAGTCCAACAGAAGAGAGCTTCGCTGGCTCCCTCCCCACTTCTCCCCCAAACTGCTGCTGAGAGAGCC
>SZWC01026545.1:2478-19901 GCA_023375785.1 Penium margaritaceum
AGTCAAGAGGTCACTTGCATGTATTATGTCCATTAAAAACACCGGTTTTGGATCTAATCTTTCGGTTTCAAAATATCATATTTTATATCCAATCCGACTGTACAGCCTTGGGTGCGGACGTGACAAGAACCAGAAGATTTTTGTCCAGTTATTTTGGAAGAATCACCATTGACTTCGGACAACACAAGGCTCATCTTTCGCTAGTTTGAAACCCCTCGTACAGGCGCAAGGACATGACTTTTTTTCTCGGTGGCTAATATTGTTAGTGTGTGGGCTTTGGCCTGACACCCTCATGAGGACAACGTGCTTAGTTTGGGTCTGGCACAATGCTATGGTCGAGGTTATGCTGGTCAAGACGTGCCCACCTGGTGAGTTAAACCGGTGTGACGTGGAGACCCATTGGCTCCATGTGTTATCTATGCTCCATGCATGCGAGCAAGTGTGGTCGAGACCCGGACACCCGGAGACATGTTCTGAAGTCACGAGGAGACCTTATTGCTCTAGACCCCTTGCATGATGTTCGGCACATGGGTATGTGATTGACATCTTGCATGGTCAAGACCCGGGCTCTTGGTGGGTTGTACCACCGTCACGAGGAGACCTTGTAATGTGGTTGGAGTCGGCGAAGGAGGGAGAGGCACTTGCGTAAGTGTGCTTAATTGGTTCTTGCCATGGTTGTTTTTGCAAGCGATCCTTCCCTACCTTAACTCAGTTATCTTTGTGGTGATGACTATGTCAGCCAGGGGGACTGTTGGTTTGTGTGGCTTCCACCCGTCACAAGCGACGACCATGGTAATTACCCATATACCCTGTACTGGTGGTATGGAGCAGCAGTACTGGAGAGCATGACGACATGGTGAGGTTCCCGACACGTCTTCAACACCTACGACATGACGAGTGTGACGCAAGTGCTACGTCCTGGCAGCCTGATCAGCTTGTGTGGTGATGCTCATATTATCACGGTTGACTGGCCACTCTTGCCAATTTGCATGTTTTACTTGCCTGTCATGACTTGGTGATGCAAATCCACGTTATGTGAGTCTGTTGCGTAGAGCTAGTTGTTCTACACCATAAGGAACTTCTTGGAATCTTCCTAACCACTTGCCACATAACTAGGCGTCAGCGTTAAGTCGGTGTTGTTGGTTTGTGTGGATTCCTCCCGTCACGAGCACCGACCATGGTGATTACCCGTATGCCCTGCACTGGTGGTGTGGAGCAGCAGTACTCGAGAGCACGGTGACATGATCCCTGGTGCGGACGCAATAGGTACCAAAGCACTGATGAGTGGTGGCTCCATGCACCAGCAGCTACCAGACAGCTGCCACGACATCCCGCGTGCTTGCCGCGGTCCTTTGCAGCATTTCTGTAGACGCTAGAGTTTTCTTGGTGGATTGGATCTGGAGCCCAATTTGCATGTTTTGCATTGTCTGTCCACCGATTGATGCATTACTTGTGCGTGTGAACAGTCGTAGTTTCCAGCTCAAGATTCTACATCTCTAGGTTCAGGTAATGTTGTGTTTGCATACCTGTGCGCAGAGTTACGGCTGAAATAATGATTTTGGGTCGATTTTAGGACAAACCGACACTGTCGCGTGCGTCACCTACCATACGCAGCACCAACTATTTGTGTTGTGTGCTTGTTAGTTGTCATCTCTCTCTGCAAATATATTCAATTAAAGCTTCCTGACACTCTCTACGTATCTCTACCTCGACCCTTGCAGTTTCGTGTATGACTTGTGACAGTCATCACACACTGACTCAACATTGACGCTTGGTTAAGTGGCAAGGGGTTAGGAAGGTTCTAGGAATTTTCTCATGGTATGAGAGCAAATGAGCCATAGCTTGTTTTGCTGGGCAGCAGAGACGCAACAACTGTAGTAGTGAGTGGCAGTAGCGATAACCACCCATACCAACAACAACAGATCATGGAGGGACCCATCACAACTACGTTGCATCGGAGCAGTGGAGGCAGTGGAGACAGCCGTCGCAGCTCAAGCAACAGTAGCCATAGAAGCAACAATGGTGGGAAGTACCTGTAGCGGTAGCGGCTATGGACAGCAGCCATAGCAAGAATAGCAGCAGCGGTAGCGGCGGCGGCGAGAAGCTGCAATAATAAGAGCGGAGGGCAGCAGCCACACTAGCAGCCGTAGTAGTAGCGGCAATGGCGAGCAGCTGCAGTAGTAGCAGCATAGGGGACCAGCCTCAGCAGCAACCGTAGTAGCAGCGGCAGCAAAACATAGCTATAGTAGCAACGGTGGTGGGCAACAGCTGCATCAGCAACAGAAGCAGTAGCAGAAGTAGAAGCGGCGGCGAGCAGCTATAGGTGTAGCGGGGGTGACCAGCAGCCACAGCAACAGTCCCAGTAGCAATGGCAACGGCTAGGAGCTGTAACCGTAGCGGCAGAGGGCAGCAGCAGCTATAGTAATAGTCGTGGTGGCTAGCAACTATAGCAGTAGCGGCAGAAGGTAGGAGCCATAGTAGCACGCAACAGCAATGTACAATAGCGGTGCTCCGCACCGCCTCGCAGGAGCCGCAACAGCACTGCACGTCAGCAATAGCAACGGCAGTGGCGATGGCGAGCAGCTGTAGCGTGCGGCTGCAGCTATACACACGCGCAGCAGCAACAGCAGTAGCAGCAGCGCACGTAGCAAGGGCAGCCGCAACGGCATCAGCCACTACTCTTGCTTGCTTGCAACGCAAAGCTGCCTTGCAGCTTTGCGCTGCAAGCTAGCTCACCCATGAGCAAGCTCACCGATCGAAGAGCTTGCTAAGAAAGCTCGCTTGATGAGCTCGCCGAGCAAGCTCGCTCGATGAGATTGCGTAGCGAGCTCACTCGAGGCGAGGGTTGAGCCAGAAAGCACCCAAAAAAAAAGAGTAGAGGACAAGGGTGGTCCTCGAGTGGGGCACTCGAGAAATCCCCTGAGAAGCGGTACCCCACTGGCATCAAGAGTTCGGTGAACCCCAAAACAAATTCAGGGAAGTTGACCGCAGTAGCAGCAAAAATCACGTGAGATGCAATATTAGCAACACAGTAGCAAAGAGGTGGCCGGGGGTCACAGCCGTCGGTTGGTGATGGCAATCAGTGTTGTAGCAACAGCCGCAGCCGCAGAGGCACCACCAGTAGTGTTACCAGCCGTTGCAAAATGTGGCGAGAACTGTCGTCGTGGGCGTTGATGGCGGCCCTAAGCAGCAGCGACAGCAATAGCAGCACCAAAGGCGACTTGGGGTCTCATATTATGTTTGCCACGCGATAGTGAGATAGCAATCGCGTAGCAGTTTCACAATAGTACACCACCAACGTGGTGGTGGCTGTCCTCGTGACAGCGTTGCAGGATGGTTGTGAGACTATGCTTTGATCGCTAATCTCCCCTTGTGGCTTTGTGCCAGCGGGAGCGAGTGCCCTGTGCACTCACCCACGCGAAACTCCGGAGATGAGCAGAATGGCGTGGTAGGGAGCGCAGTCGGCACCGTGGTTGGCACAGGCACTGCATGCGTGGCAGACACTGCATCCACGATGGCATTTACAGCCGTGGCACACGCCTCAGGCATCTGACGGCTTTGTCTGCTACTACTGTGGTGATCGGCAACATGGCTGGCGAGAGTGTCACCAGCGCCCTGTCGAGTGGTGACCGCCTTGGATACGGTCCCCCCCTTCTTCTTCACCATCCAACTCAGAGATGTTTTCGGCCGATACCATGGCACCCTTTAGTGGAGCTATGGTAGTGTTGTACGCCGAGCTCCATGGTCTAAAGGGCATGGTGCAACAAATCACATACCATGTGGTCTCTGAGCAGTTTGTCTCCACCATGTTGGTACAGACTCCCCCTTCTTCATCCTCATCATCCTCGCCCGTGTGTGAGACATTGCCTGAGGATGTCTTGGTTTCCGACCTCACGTCCACATCATATACCATCCGCTCAGTCATAGAGGCAGTCAAATTCATCCCAACCTCTGACCCCGTGGCTCTCTTAGCCATCCCTTCTGTCAACACCCCTCGTGCACGCACTGGCCACATGCAACAACGGATGGCACGATTGGCTAGACATGCCTAGGTTGTAGCACTAGTACTGGCAGCAGCAATAGTAGTGCCGACAGCAGCAGCACCAGCAGTGACAGACATTACGGAGGAGCCAACTCCCTCGTCCCCAGTCACGGGATTTGTATGTCATCCCCTTTCAGCTTCTGCCAATGTGTCGCTCGTGGAGGGGGATGGAGTTTCTGCCGAAAACTACCGTGGAGCTGAGGACTAAGGCAACAGACAGAGGTGCATGACACACTCAGTTGGTGCAACATCTACAAGAGACAGACGCTCCCGTTGTACGGGAGGACTGTTCATCCAAGGAGGAGTGGTCTGATGCTGAGCCAGCTTCAGAGATCGAGTTGGAGATTGTAGCCGATGTGAAAGAGGGAGTCAAAGAGGTAGCAGAGGCCGTTGATACCTTGACGACGGTCGGGACGATTGAAGCTACTATGACGGTGGCAGGAGTTGCAGTAGAGTCGTCTCCCTCGTCCCCGATCGCGGAATTGGTGCACCACTTCCCCTCGGTTTCTACTAGTCTGACGGCCATAAGGGGGATGGAGTGTCCGTCATTGACTATAGGTCAACACACGATTGATGCGCCAAATAGTGCTGGATGACGGGAGCATGTGGCCGACTGCCAAGATGGGGCAGACGTCCCTTGTGAGGACGACGACTCGTACATGGGGAACTGTTCAGGCACGAAGTCAGTGATAGACGTAGAGGCCATGTGTGCTGCCGTATTTATAGTAGCCCCAACAAGAGCAAAAAATGGCCCATGTACGACGGCAAACGTTTGTGTGTGCGACACGTCGACAACGCCTGAAGAGCTTACAGCAGCCACGGTGGAGGACGCAGACCGAGCTACGAACCTCCGGCCCATGGCTCCCTTGACTAGCGTCGTTGACAACATGGCGGTTCCAGCCGATGACACGGCTGTAGTTCCCGTGCTGGAGCACCTCCGCTTCACGATGGATGCTTAGGAGGCAGCCCTGGCTAGAGTGGAGGCGCACGTGTAGAGTCTCATGGCCGAGCTTGAGGAGGCCAGTAGCCACTGTGACACCGCGTATGTTCTTGCACGACGGGGTGCGAGGAGTGTGTGGAGGATGTACACAGGCGTCTTCAGGCAGTTGAGTGGTCTCTGTAGGATGCATGTCTGGAACAGGTAGACCTCCAGCAATAGGTGGATGATAGGTTGTGCACCAGGGGTCAGGAGGAGCACCACAGCACTGAGCGCATCTTTGATGACCGCGCCCATGCCATGGATATAGATGTACCTACACATGCCGATGTCCGGCCGAGCAACAGGTGTATCACCAGTAGTAGGTACCTTTCAGCTGTCGTTCCGATAGCCCCTCAAGCTTTACGTGGAGACTCATTGGCTGGTGCCAATACCCTCCCAGTAGCTCGTGGCCAGGCGACACTTGAGTCTACGACTGACATAGAGGACATTGACTTGTGCGACGAACCGGCAAAGCTACACTACTTCCTATGGGACGAGGCCGCGAGGTTGGAGGAGGTCATGGCCCGTGCCGATGTACACTTACAAAGGTCCACCTTCATGTTCGTTCCGTGACTGTCCGTCTGCATGCCACATATGTAACTGGCCGCCCGACTGCCGCAGCAATGCTCAACGAGCTGTACACACATCTTGATGCTGGGGACACTGTGTGGCAAGGTGCAGCTTAGCAATTGGCAGTCATACATCAGGTGATGCAGTTGAACGATGCCCTCAGCACTGTTCCAGTTAGATGAGTAGGTGACAACAGCAGTGATGACTATGACATTGACGACGATGACAGCGACGACGATGACAGCAGCGACAGTGCTCCGGGGTGAGGCTTTGTACGAGCACATCACACCAGTATTGTCGTCACCCTTGTTATTGCTTTGGAGGGGTATATGGCCATGAGTGAGCCGTGTTCCCTCCTCAGTGATTATGTTGGGAGCAACCATTAGCTTTGCTCGAGCTGTCAGCCTCTACAGCCCAAGGGGAGTTTTGGTGTGTGGGTTTTGGCCTGACACCATTATGAGAAGAGCGTGGTTGCTTTGGATGTTGCACGATGCTCGGGTCGAGGTTATGCTCGTCAAGACCAGCACACCTGGTGAGTTGTACTAGTGTGACGTGGAGACCCATTGCCTTCATGTGTTATGTATGCTCCATGCATGCGAGCAGGTGTGGTCGAGACCCAGAGACCCGGAGACATGTTCCACGATCACGAGGAGATCTTGTTGCTGTGTACTTCTTGCATGGTGTTTGACACATGGGTATGTGATTGACTTCGTGCATGGTCGAGACCCGGGCTCTTGGGTTGCACCACTATCACGAGGAGACCTTGTAATGTGATTGGTGTTTACGTTGGACACTGAGCATAGTCCCTCTACAAGGAGAGGGAGGTACCTATGTGAGTGTGCTTGACTGGTTCTCGACATGGTTGGTTTTGTGACCGATCCCTCCCTACCTTCACTCAATCATCATTGTGGTGACAACTGTGTCAGCCAAGGGGAGTGATGGTTTGTGTGGCTTCCACCCATCACGAGTGACGACCATGGTGACTACCCGTATATCCCACACTGGTGGTGTGGAGCAGCAGTACTGGAGAGCATGACGACATGATCCCTGATGCCGACGCAGCTGACGCCGGAACTCCAACGAGTGGTGGCTCCATGCACCAGCAACTACGAGAAAGCTGTCACGACATCCCGGGTGCTTGCCGGGGTCCTTTGCGCTTTTCGTGTAGACGCTAGAGTTTTCTTGGTGGACTGGATCTCGAGCCCGATTTGCATGTTTTGCATTGTCTATCCACCAATTGATGCCAGACTTGTGCATGTGACCAGTCGTAGCGTCCGGCTCGAGATTCTACATCTCAAGGTTCAGAGGGTGTTGCGTTTGCATACCTGTGCGTAGTGTTATGGCCAAAACAATGGATTTGGGCCGGTTTTAGGACAAACTGACACGGTCGCGTGCGACACGCGTCGTGCGCCGCAGCAGCAATTCATTTTGTCTGTTTGTCAGTTGTCATCTCTCTCTGCAATTACGTTCAATTTTAGCTTCCTAACACACTGTATGCGTCCCTACCCAGACCCTTGCAGATTCGTGCATGACTTGTGACTGACATCACACGCTGAATCAGCAGTGACGCTAAGTTAAGTGGCAAGCGATTAGGAAGGTTCAGGGAAGTTTCTCAGGTATGTGATGACAGTCACAAGTCATGCACAAAACTGGAAGGGTCTGGGTAGGGACACGTACAATATTAGGAAGCTCCAATTGAATATTATTGCAAAGAGAGTGTAACAAATGAGCAGCAATCCACCTAAATAGCTGTCAGTCACCTAGAGTCTCTAGAGGCCACAGTACTTCTCAACTTGCTCAAACTGGCCCAAAACCACAGTTTCGGCCATAACTCACTGCTCACAGGTCAGAATCATGTGTCGTCTGTACCAGAATGTGCAGAACAACTAGCTCTACACAATCACCAAGACATGACAGGCAAGAAAAGCATGCAAATTGGCAAGAGTGGCCAGTCCACCGAGAAAATTCGAGCATCACCACACAAGACGATTAGGCTGCCTGGACACAGCACCTGCATCACACTCATCATGTCATAGGTGTTGA
This sequence comes from Penium margaritaceum, assembly GCA_023375785.1. Taxonomy (NCBI): domain Eukaryota; kingdom Viridiplantae; phylum Streptophyta; class Zygnematophyceae; order Desmidiales; family Peniaceae; genus Penium; species Penium margaritaceum. The sequence goes on from SZWC01026545.1 coordinate 10,113, forward strand.
AGAGGTCTTGGGACCCTCACCGCGTCGTCATGCTCTCCAGTATTATTGCTCCATACCACCAGTACGGGACATACGGGTAATTACCATGGCCGCCGCTCATTATGGGTGGAAGCCGCACAAACCAACAAATTTCCTTACGATTGGGCCCACTCAATGTTGTACTCTCGTTGAGTGCACAAGTGATCACATTTCTTTCAAGGATAAATTTGTGCCAGATGCTAAGTTTCACCCCCCTCCTGACGCGGACAACATATCGTTGAGATTCGTTCCTCGATTCTACTGTACCGCCTCATGGTTGATCAGAGAGGCCTATTCTGGAAGCGCCCTCCTAACAGATGTCTACGTGATGGGGGGTAAACGTGTTTTTGTGTGTGTTGTACATGGCTTACTGTGACCCCTCGGCTCATGTCCATATACGTGCAGATCCCTGACATGGCTACACTAGCAGAAGACTGGCGGTTGGATGGGTGCCTAGAAGACATCTTTCTTAGTTAGATTCATGCTGTGGGATAGCACATATATGTCTAGCCTATCAGGTTGTAGCTCTTGTCGAAACGGTCGTTCTTGTTCAGATGGCTCGTTGTTCTGACATATCTGCAAGGAACTATGTCCAAAACTGTGTTTCTGCCACTGTTTTATCCTGCTAAAAATTGTGCGTCCGTGTGTGCCCCGTGTGTGTGCTCCCACTAGGTCTGAGACACCATTTAGGCTACATAGGCCTCAGTTGTTAGCCCTCTCTACACATTTGCTTGCACCCAGACGTGTTGATGCATCGTACTAGTCAAACCCTTGTAGTTGGTTTCTGCCCTACTGTCTAGCACCTGCTTGCATGCATTCTTTCATGGTATTAGAGCAGCAAGACCCCTCTCGTTGAGTTGCGTCGCACAGACGTAGCACCAGTAGCAGCAGTGAGAGTCATCGCTGCCGCCGCTTCCTGGGACCCATCACAACCGGCGTAAGCAGCAACGACGTCACCACACACTCGCCACCACCGTACTAAGAGAAGTTGTACCAGTGATCGAGCGACAACAGCCACACCAAGCAGCAGCGATAGCACCGAGTGGCAGCAGCAGCCATGTCTGGTTGCCAAAAAAGGGGAAGGAGAAGCAACTTACATCAACAGCTTGTGGTGGCGGCTGTGAACAGCGGTAGCATGCAGCGGCATAAGTAGCTTGTAGCAGCCGCGGCATCAGCAGTCGCGAGCAGAAACTGCAGCACAGCAGCGACAGCAGTGCAACAACAGCATTGCAGCATTTGCAATGACAGTAGCACCACAGTAGTTTTAGCAGCAGCGACTGTGGCAGCAAGAACCACAGCATCAACGGTAGCTATAGCGGCGATGAGCAACTATAGCATAGGCGGCGAGCAACTGCAGTAGCCGTGGCAGCCGACGGAACAGCCGTAATAGCCACAACAGCAGTTGTTATAACAACTGTAATAGCACTTGCTGCAACAGCTGTTGTAGCAGCTGCTACTGTCAACGCAAGGGACCCCGTCCGGGGGGACGTCCCGTCGTTCAGGACTGTCGTGCCGACAGAGGACACGACAGAGCGCCGGCCGAGCGTCGGCGCACAAGCCACCGCATGCTGGCCAAACGCTCGCCCCTCGCCGGCCTCCGGCCGGTGGCGCACGAGGAGAGGGGGAGTGAACCTCCCCCTCGACTCCGCTTGCCTTGTGGATCGAGCCAGACAGCCAAACAAAACAATTTGGACAAGGGGAGTCACGCGTGAGGCCCTCGAGAAGAACCCCGGATGGGGGTACCCCACTAGCATAGTAGTGATCGGTAATAAAAAAAATACAAAATAAAAAAGAAAAAAACAATCGTCCCTCATGCCGAAACAAGCCCACGACAGCACCGCCACCGACGCAGCTCTTGAGGACGGCTCCGTCAGTGGCCAACGCCGACCGCCACCAGCGTCACCACAGCGGCAATAGCATTAGCAACAGCAGCAAAAATAGCAACAATAGCAACAGCAGCAGCAGCTACATCAGCAGCAGCTGCAGCAGTAGCAGTAGTAGCAGCAACAGCAACAGCCACAGCAGCAGCAGTAGTAACAGTAGCTGTAGCAGCAACAGCAGCACCACCACCTACAGCAGCAGCCACAACGGTAGCAGTAGCAACAACAGCAGCAGCGGTCACCCAGTCCAACGACCTTGGCGCCCCAAGTGTGCGTGCTGGCAAATCTGCAAGCGGAGAGCCACCAGGCTTTGACGAGGCAGGTCGTTGAGCTGCAGGACCTGATCAAGGGCAATCTGCCCCAGCAGTAGCATCAGGCCGCAAACCTGAGCGAGGACCACCTCGCTCATGGCAGCAACGCTGAGGAAGTGGTCCAGACTCCCTCCGACTATGGAGATGAGGACGAGGGGGGATTTTTGCGTGCACGCCTCCTACGCCTGATGGCACACTGCAGAGCGCATGAGGCAAATGTCGCCCTCTAGGGCACGAGCTCTAGTGCCAACCTCAGCCTGGGCTGAGCTTGTCGCCCTCTGAGATTTGAGGAGCTGGCTCTGTGGGCTCGTCTGGACAAAGGGGTTGCTTCTGTTCCCGGTCCTGCAGTGGCTTTGGCCGTCACCCTGTCGACGATCAGGCCACCCACGTGGTTTGTGTTGGATTCACCCATCTTCCCAACTGGGAACAACTACAAATCCTGGGAGCTACGCTTTCGCATGTGGGCCATGAGCGAAGGGGTCCTTGCCTACTACTTCAAACCCTACCAGGCGTCTTACCTCGCCCAGACACAGATGGCGGTCTGTGCCGCCTCCGGCCTGATGAAGACCGCTCCAAACTACACTAAGGACTTCAGCTGCTTCCTTACCGACCCACTGACCGGCTCGGGAACTGACCCTTGCGCGGAGTAGGCGCTGACCATCACCCTCTTGGAGGGCGCCAACTTGGCCCTGACATCCCAGCGCCTCGCCGACTTCAACTCCCTCTGCAAGACTTCTTAGGAGTCCACAGCTGACTATTGGCACCGGGTGATCCAGTTGCATGAGGAGCTGGGAGATGATGCCCCTGCGCAGTACCCAGACCTCTAGATCATCCTCTACGGCATCCACCCCGACTACGCGCGCATCTTCAGCCACTTCGACCAGACTCCGCTGCACGACATGAGGAGTGACCGGACACTGCTACTCTGGACCCCTCTCCACATCCAGGAGGTTTCCAGCATGGACGCATCGAATTGCGCCCGCCGCAGCACCACTTCAGCTGTAGTTGCCACCGCGTCTTCCTCCCCGCAGCCTACTACGACAGCGACACCAGCTCAGTGGAAAAGGGACCACGGATCGTCTGCCGGTGGAAACACCAGTGGTGCGACCAGCACCGGCACCAGCACAAGCAACGTCAGCCATAGCAGCAGCGGTGATAGTAGCGGCGGCACCAGCGCCCCGGGGAGCACTGAAGGTCGCCGACTCGTGTGCTTCAATTGCGGTGGTGATCACCGCTACCCCGACTGCACTCGTCTGACGGGCCGCCCACTGGACTGGGCCAAAGTCACGCGAGGGCTACAGAAGGCACACGAGGTGCGCTTGCGCCAGACGTCCGGCGCAACAGCCCACTTGGCCGCCACGACCGCAGTCGTCCTGGAGTGGCCTACTGCCGTAGTGACCACCCCCGCCTACCCTCGCGACCAGGCACTCGCAGATCGGGACAGGGTGATCGTCGAGATGCACCAACTTCTCGCACTCTGCTCATCTCAGGGAGGTAAGGGTGGTAACTGGGCCGAGGAGTCCTACAGCCTGTGGACGGTCTGTCAAGTTGTGTGATGATGCCTGTGGTGGTCTCCTTGTATAGTCGTGTGCACGTGACGAAACTGTTGATGTGTCTTGGTTGCATGCAACCCATGTGCGTTCCGTCGTTCGCCTTATTGCATCGCTTGCCGAGCGTCCCGTTGCCGCGCCTTGTTCTGTCGTTGAGTGCCATGTTGCCCCCTGTACGCGCATCATGGATGCCACCTGGATCATTGAATCTAGTGCCACCAATCACATGATGTGTCGTCATGACGCCTTCGTCTTCCTACATCCCGTTGGTGTCGTTCGCTCTGTCTGCACTGCAACGGGCCGAGAGGTTCCTGTCCAGGGTGGTGGGGTTGTACAGTTCACTGGGTCAGCTAGTCCCGTATACATCTCCGATTTCCTCTTTCTCCCTGATCTTGAACTCAGCCTGCTGTGTGTCTGTGTTTACACCAAGATGGGCATGGGTTTCACGCACACAACTGTCGATGCTCGCATCTTTGTGCGCGACACCCAAGAGACCGTCCTTAGTGGGACAATCGTCGATGATCTCTACCACATCTCTCGGTCGCCTGCTAGTGCCCCCCCCCCTTACCTCTTTCTCCCTATGCCCGTGTCTTCATCACTGGTGCTATGTCCCCTCAGCACCACCGCCTCCTACATTGACGCCTCTCTCATGTGCACTTAAGGGCTTTCAACAGGCTAATCCGCACTCATTCTGCTCTTGGTCTTGATGCGGCGTCCTTTGAGGCGCCGTCCACGACTAACTGCTTGTCTTGTGCTTAAGGCAAAATGCACCGCTCTACCTACCCTTAGTCAGTCTCCAGGGCTCGTCGGCCCTTGGAGCTTGTTCACTCCAACCTCATGGGCTCGCTCCCTGTCAAGTTTCAGGAGGACCGAGGTCGGTACATCCTGACGTTGAATGACGACTTCACATGCATGTGCTAGGTTTAGAATCTACGTCGGAAGAGCAACACTGCCATCCCTGTCTGCATCTGGCTGGTCATGGCTTAACGCCAGGCCAGCCACGCGCTTCAGACCTTTTTCTCTGACCGCGGCGGCGAGTTCCTTGGCGACATGGCGTGTCACTTCACCAAGCAGGATGTTTTCCACGAACTCTTTGCTCCCGCCACCCTCCAACAGAACTGTGTCTCGGAGTGTTGGAATCGCAGCATGGAGGATGCGGTCCACGCCATTCGCACTAATAGCACTATGCCTGAGGCCTTTGCCTTTGAGGGCATGGCGTACATGACCTGGGTCTGGAACCGTATTCCTCACGACCCCCTCTCAGGCCACCGCACACCCTACAAGCTCTAGTACGGCCATTGTGGCGATCTCCGCCTTGCTCGTGTCTGGGGCTCCATTGCCTGCGTCTGGTTCACATCAGAGCAGCAAGGGAGCAAGCTTTCTCCGTGAGGCCGCCTTTATGCCTTCGTTGGCATAGCCCTGTGGTCGAAGGCCTGGCGATTCTGGGACCCTGGGCGGTGCCGCATCGTAGAGTCACGTGACGCTCTCTTCTTTGAGCATCTCACCTTCCACAACCATGCTCGCATCCACGCTCTCTGCGTTGCTCATGCCCCTGATGTGCCGGGGCTCGTCGTGAGGGGGAGGTCCTTGTCGTGGTTGGCTCAGTGCCCCCGGCCAGTGTGGTCACTCCATCGCCGACATCCCAGGGGTTGTCCCCGTCTGCTGCTCACACTATCGCCCCTACCTCTGCGCCCCCGCCCGCGTCTGAGTTTGCGTCTAGGCCTACCTTTGAGTCCGCATCTGAGCCTGCACCTGAGTTTGCGTCTGCATCTGCGTCTACGTCTGGCTCTGAGCCATCTCTGTCCCCAGCCCGGCCCGCTCCTGCGTCCGCGCCCGCGTCTGGTTCTGAGCCGTCCTTGTCACCAACCCTGCCCGCTCCTATGTCCGCGTCTGCGTCTGGCTCTGAGCCGTCACTATCCCTGGCCGTAGACGCATCCGTGTCTGGCAAGGAGCCATCCCCAGCCGCTACGGCTGCACCATCCTCCACTGACCCACCTGTAGTGTAGCCCACTCATGCATCTGAGTCAGCGGTGGCCCCTCCTCTTGTCCAGTCTGACCCCTATACACGGGCACCCGGCGGGCGCCTCTATCCCACTCCGACTGTCGACAATAGTCTCCAGTGCAGGCGCCTAGCCCCTCGCCCTACCTCGCCAGCCGCCATCACTAACGCAAGGAGGCGGCTCTGACCTCACCCCACATGCAGCATTGCCAACGGTGACCCACGCACGAAGACCATTGGCCTGAGTGCTCACGGCCTCACAGAGGTTCACCTTGGCTGTGCCACGGGCATGGCACTGCTTGCCCACAAGCGTGATCTCGCCCGTGAAGCTACTTAGTCCATGGTCACGATCGACTCTCCCTCTGTAGCGTATGCCCTAGCCACGCGCACTGCGCCACCATCGTCTCCCGATCCCACCACTATGCCTAAGACCCTATTAGCCCCTGACGTTGAGCAGTGGCGAGCTACCTGCCAAGCTGAGCTCGACGCCATTCGTGAGCACAGCGTCTTCGAGTTGGTGGACTTGCCAAAGAACCGCAAGGCCATCAAGGCCAAGTGGGTTCTCCGCAAGAAGCTCAACCCAGACAACACGGTGGAGCCCTATAAAGCCCACCTGGCGGCAAAGGGCTTCTCCCAGGTCCATGGTGTTGACTACACCGAGACCTTTGCTCCTTTTGGCCGGATGACGACAACGCTGATGCTCCTGAGCCAGGTGGCTCAGCACGACTGGGAGTTTCACAAGATGGATGTCAACAACGTGTTTTTGAACGGGGACCTTGAGGAAGAGATCTACATGGTCCAGCCACCCGGCTTTAAGGATGGCACAGGTCGCGTGTACCGGCTACGAAAGGCCTTCTACAGCCTAAAGCAGTCACTTCGCTGCTGGAATCAGGAGATCAACAGCACTGTGACGCACCGGGTACGTTCAGAGTGACGCTGACCAATCCCTGTTCCTCTTAGATTCCCCAGTGCAGCTCGCTGCCATCCTCATCTACATGGACGATCTTCTTATCGTCTCGCCCAACTTGGAAGCAGTGAACGCCGCCAAGGTCATTCTCTCCTCGGCCTACAAGATGAATGACCTCAACGAGGTCTCTGTCTTTCTGGGGATGGAGATTGTGCGTGACTGTGTTCGCGGCACGCTCCGCATCCATCAGGCACGTTACGCAGGGCTGTGGAGGAGCGCTTCGCTGATCTCCTCACTACCGTCCGCACTGCCTCCACGCCCATGACCCCTGAAGGGCAGGCCGCCCTGAAGCTGGATGACCTAGCTGACCTGGGGGAGCCAGTCCACGTGACCCTATACATGCGAGTCATCGGCTCGCTCATGTACTTGGCCACCACGACACGGCCCGACATTGCCTTCACTATCAACGTGCTCCTCCAGTTCTCGTAGGCTCCATGCCAGCGAACACTGGAGGCGATCATCCGGTGTGTGTGTGTGTGTGTGTGTGTGTGTGTGTGTGTGTGTGTGTGTGTGTGTGTGTGTGTGTGTGTGTGTGTCTGTGTGTGTCTGTGTGTGTTACTGCCTGTCCACTGCACGCTTCGATCTGTGCTTCCGTGAACAAGTGGTCAGCCGGCACGACGGGTACACAGACAGTGACTGGGCATGGAGTCCAGATGGCAAGAGCCGCACCGGCTATGTTTTCCTCATTGGGAGCACTGTTGTGTCCGGGTGTAGTGGGAAGCAGGGCTCCATTGCACGCAGCACCGCGGAGGCAGAGTGTCACTCTGGGCGCTGGAGCAGCTGAGTGTGTCTGGCTTGTCCGTCTGCTACGTGAACTGCGTCATTCCATTCCCCCTGTGGTGCTTGAGTGTGACAACATGGGCGCGAAGGCAATCGCCAAGAACGCGAATGTGTTCCATGTACATGCAGACAATCCCCGTTCCCGTTGCAGGTTGACCCCTCATGTGCCATCTTGCTTGTGATGTACCTGTTGCTTGCAGCCTTCGTGTGTAACTTGCCTTGTCCACCGTTAGTGTCTGCATGTGCATGGACGTGTATCGCCCTTCGGGAGTGTTGTGTGTGTTGTACACGGCTTACGGTGACCCCGCGGCTCATGTCCATTCACGTGCAGATCCTTGACATGGCTACGGTGGCAGAAGACTGGCGGGCGGACGGGAGCCCAGAAGACATCTTTCTTAGTTAGATTCATGTTGTGGGATAGCAGATAGGCGTGCAGCCTATCAGGTTGTAGCTCTTGTCGACACGGCCGTTCTGGTTGAGTTGGCTCGTTCTGACATGTCTGCAGGGGATTATGCCCAAAACTGTGTTTTTGCCATTGTTTTGTCCTGCTAGATATTGTGCGCCCGTGTGCGCCCCGTGTGTGTGCTCCCACTAGGTCTGAGACATCATGTAGGCTGCCTAGGCCTCATTCGTTAGCACTCTCTACACATTTGCTTGTAGCCAGACGCGTTGATGCGTTGTGCTAGTCAGACCTTTGCAGTCGATTCCTGCCCTACTACCTAGCACCAGCTTGCATGCATTCTGTCAGAATGTATAGCCGACGAAATGAAACATGGAGAACCGTGCCACGCTACTCCCTGTAGGTAGGCGTAGACGCTAGGCTAGCAAGAGAGCAGGTGACAAGCAACAAAGTACGCCATGGATCGGGGAACGCTCACGACTTAGAAAAGTGTAGTGAAAAGACACAGCTTAACGAGAGAGTGACGTGTGAGCGAGGTGGTGAGAGCCAGTTGACCGGGCCACCCACGCGAGACACTCGTCGTGGGGCCCGGCCGCCACCCAGGGATCGAACCCGACCCTGGAGCGAACAAGCTCCAGGCGGTTTCTCACACGCCGGCACAAGCCGGACGTGTGGTCCCGAGGGATCAGCAACCCGGTTCACCACTCTAGGAACATGCAAGCATGCAATCAACTAACAAGCATGCATTCCCACAAGTTGTATCCCCTTTTAGCACGTGAGTGTATTACTAAACTAAGGCATGTGACAAGGCTGGTGCTGAAGCCGCCACTTGGCAGCTTGAAGGAGACATATCCTCTGTGCTCTTCATGCTGCACCATAGTCTTGCACCAGGGAGCCTTAATCCAGATCAATCACCTGCAGTGGTGAGGTGTGTGCATGAATGGAGACAAGAGGGCACTTACGCATGTTTGTGACAATAACCAACACTCCCCCATGACCCACAGACGAACAGGCCTCACACACACGAGACATAGAACGAGGTGAACATCACAGGAATCACATCAACCGGCGGCATCACGAAAGCGCAGCAAGCCAACAGCATGCACGGCCGCCTTGAACATTCCACTGCTGAGCGCTTTGGTGAGAAAGTCTGCACGCTGTTGACGAGTGTCGACCCAGACAACCTGAACTTCACCAGCAGCAATGCGCTCGCATACAAAGTGATGCTCAATGTTGATGTGCTTAGTGCGAGAATGATGCATGCCATCGTGCTCAGCGATCGCCTTTGCACTCTGGTTGTCACAGCGCAGGGTGATGCAATGAATGGGAACACGCAACTGCTGCAACAAGCGGGACAGCCAAACACTCTCACACGTACCTGCACCCAGTGCCACATACTCTGCCTCACTGNGAGAACTGGGCAAGGAAGTTGACCGCGAAGGCCACATCTGCCCTAGTGGTGGTGGCGAGATACATGAGGGAGCCGACAACACTAAGGTAGTCGGTGACGTCGACAGGCTCTCCCAGCTGTGCTGAGTCCAATGACTTCAGCAGGCGCTGACCTGCTGGAGTCATTGGTGTGGACGCGGTGGGAACGTCTGCGAGCAAAGGAGCAAAACGCTCCCCCAGTGTGCGTATGTAAGCGGCCCGGTGCACGTGCAGGGTGCGACACTGACGATCACGCTCAAGCTCCATCCCCAAAAACACCCGTGCAGGACCTAGGTCCTTCATCTTGTATACAGACTGCAGCAGGTCTTTCACTGACTGGACAGCTGCCGGGCTGGGTGAGGCAATGAGCAGGTCATCAACATAGACCAACACTGCCACAAACGGCTCTGAGGGGGCGCTCAAGAAGAGCGCTGGATCAACCGTGCTGCGACGGTA
>SZWC01026546.1:0-17401 GCA_023375785.1 Penium margaritaceum
CGACGCAGCAACGGCTGTTTGTGAACACCTTCGGCAAACGTGAGCCTGCTCTTGAGTCTTTAACCTCACGACGAGTCTCTGCTTGCTTTTAGGGCACTTTCGACCTCGAAGCCCTCGTTGCTGGCACAGCTAGACAAAGGGACCCTTTTCAATCTTTGACCACCCCTTCAGCCTCGCCGGCCGAGTTGACCAACCAGAGGGTCGGTTCGGTCAATTTCGACTACCTCAGGCCCCATTAGCAACATCAGCTTCCAGCCTTCCCCCATGGCAGTCGGTGGATGGTAAACAATCTAATCGAATTGAACTTGATACTTTATGAAAAATAACTGAAACAAAAAAATTTCAACAGAACATGTTCCCATTGTCTTTCCCTCACATACCATGCGGTATAGGATATCACGAAATCATCAAATGTTTTCCAACGCATTATGCCTGTAGGCAGTCATCCATAATAGCTAGCCCGGTAGCAGCTCGGCTATCTCGAATTGTGCCCGAAACTGGCGGGCCCTCTCTTTCACTGCTGCCCAAACGCAGGTTGCGGTGCTGACGGATCCAGCAATACGGCTCCGCGCATTCGGACGTTGCAAGAACCCGGGCCCCAAGGTCAATACATCCTTATTTTTTCCCCATGCCATCAAAATCCCTTAATCTTTTATTCTCTCCTCGCCGTCTGGTCTTGGTTACGCGAGCGTGTTGGTTATTGTCACGAACACACGCAAGTGCCCTCTTGTCTCCATTCACACACACATCTCACCACTGCAGGTGATTAATCTGGATTAAGGCTACATGGTGCAAGACTGTGGTGCAGCATGAAGAACACAGAGGATGTGCCTCCCTCAAGCTGCCAAGTTGTGGCTTCAGCACCAGTCTTGTCGCATGCCTTAGTTTAGTAATGCACTCATACTAAAAGGGGATACAACTTGTGGGAATGCATGCCTGTTGATTGATTGCATGCTTGCATGTTCCTGGAGTGGCGAACCGGGTTGCTGATCCCTTGGGACCACACGTCCGGCTTGTGCCGAAGTGTGAGAAACCGCCTGGAGCTCGTTCGCTCCAGGGTCGGGTTCGATCCCTAGGTGGCGTCTGGGCCCCACGACGATAGCCTCGCGTGGGTGGCCCGGTCAACTGGCTCTCACCACCTCGCTCACACTCACTCTCGCTAATCTAGCTGTGACTCTATTTTTCTAAGTCGTGAGCGTTCCGCGATCCATGGCGTATTCTGTTGCTTGTTATCTACTTCCTTGCCAGCACAGCAACTGCGCCTACCTACAGAGCGTACTAGCGCGCAGTTGAAACGTAGAAGAAAGTAGAGAGTCACAAGTGAGAAGTTTCCTAGAACCTTCCTAACCACTTGCCGCGACACTAGGCGTCAGCGCCAGGTCAGCGTGTGACAACAGTCACAAGTTAGAGACAAAACTGCAAGGGTCTGGGTTGGGACACGAACGGAGTGTCAGGAAACTCAAACTGAATATAATTGCAGAGAGAAATGACAAATGACAGGTCCAGGGCATAAATACCTGCCGCGGCGCACGGCGGGTGTCGCACGCGGCAGTCCAAGAGCTGTCCTAAAACCGACCCAAAACCACTGTTTTGGCCGCAACTCTGCGCACAGACATCCAAACGTAACATCGTCGGAACCTAGAGATGCAGAATCTCGAGCCCGACGCTACGACTGGTCACACGCACAAGTCCGGCATCGATCGGTGAACGGACAATGCAAAACATGCAAATCAGGCTCAACAGCCAGTCCACCGAGAAAACTCCAGCGCCTGCAGAAAAACTGCAGAGCACCCGAGCAAGCACCCGGGACGTCGTGGCAACTGTCTGGCAGCTGCTAGTGGCTGGATCCACCAACCGTCAGTGCTCCGGCGCCAGCTGGACCCGTAGCTGCCACGGCTGTGGCTCATGACGGGTGGAAGCCACACATACCAACAACAAGTTCGGAAAAGAGGACAACTATGTACATTGGAATAAATAGTAAGTGTGATTTTCTCATGTGTGTGGAAATCAATACTTCCAAGAGTTAGATGAGTCCCTAAAATCCACAAGGAGGCTTTCTTCTGGGTGTTGTAATTGTTTTCTCACAAATCTCACATTTGACAACAAAGTGCAATTATTGTTGCTATGTCAACCTTGGTAACCTCTAAACTCCACGTCTCTCACATGCAGGCAGGCTACAGTGGTCAACGTCTACGTTGACGGTCTCAGCATCATCTTGCACATCCCTATGTGCACGTAAAAGTTTTTCACGGTGACCAGTTCCTGAAGGTCGCTGTCTCGGCAACATCACATTTGCTCTTCATCAAGTTTGTTTTGCAGAAACTGTTTTTTACCTCCACTGTCTCTCTCAGTTTGTCAAACACCACCCAAGTAATCCATATCGTTGCCAAGTTCTATCTAGTTGCTAATTGGGAGATAGTAGCTTGGCCTTTCCCATAGAACAGTTGTTGCACTGTTTGCACATACGAAGGTTGTACCGAGAGTGGAGGGGATATCCCTCTCTCACACATTGTTCCAACTATCATTCTTTTTACAAGATCTTTAACATCCCTCCATAATTGTGAGCGTCGTCTGTTCCATTATGTCCCTTATTGTTGGTGTCTGTGGCTTCCACCTGTCACGAGCGACGGCCAGGAGTGTTGGTTTGTGTGGCTTCCAACTGTCACGAGCGATGACGTGGTGATTATCCGTATACCCAGTACTGGTGGTATGGAGCACCGTTACTGGAGAGCGTGACGACGTGATCCATGATGCGGACGTAGCTGGCGCCAGGGCACCGACGAGTGGTGGCTCCGTGCACTAGCAGCTGCCAGACAGCTGCCATGACATCCCGGGTGCTTGCCGGGGTCAATTCTGGATTTTCTGCAAACGCAAGAGTTTTCTCGGTGGACTGGCTCTCGAGCCCGATTTGCATGTTTTGCATTGTCTATCCACCGATCAATGCTGGACTTGTGCGTGTGACCAGGTGAAGCGTCCGACTCAAGATTCTGCATCTCCGGGCTCTGACGGTGGTGCGTTCCGATACCTGTGCGCATGTTTATGGCCAAAACAGTGATTTTAGGCCAGTTTTAGGACAAACTAACACTACGGGTGCGTCACTTGCTGTGAGCCGCAGCATGTATTTCTGTTGTGATCTTGTCAGTTTTCATTTCTCTCTGCGATTATATTCAGAATTGAGCTCTTGACACTCCGTATGTGTCCCTATCCAGACCCTTGTAGTTTTTGCCTATGACTTGTGACCGTTGTCACACGCTGACCTAGCGCTTACGCCTAGTGTTACGGCAAGTGGTTAGGAAGGTTCGTAGAAGCTTCTCTCCGTAATAGAGCGAACAAGCAACAGCTCGTCGTGCTGTGCAGCAGAGACGTAGCAGCAGCAACAATGAGTAGAAACATCGGCAACCACCTATAGCAATAGCAATAGTAGATCCTGGAAGGACCCACCACGATGACGTTGCAGCGGAGCAGTGGAGGCAGCGGAGACTGTGGCGGCAGCCAACAGCAACAACAGCCGTAACAACAGCAACCGTAACAGCAGTAGCGGCGGGAGGCACCTGCAACAGTAGCAGCTGCACGTAGTAGCCGTAGGAGCAGAAGCAGGAAGAGCAGTTGCAGCCGCAGCGGTGGAGGGCAGCAGCCACATTTGCGCCCAGAGCAGTTGATGCAGTGGCGAGCAGCTGCAGCAGCAGCGGCGGAGGGAAGTAGCCTAAGCAGCAGCTGTAGCAACAACATTGGCTGCGAGAAGCTGCAGGTGTGTCGGCGGCGAGCAGCTACAACAGCAGCGACGGAGGGGGGCAGCGACCACACTGGCAGCGAGCAGCTGTAGCAGTTGCAATGGCGTTCAGCATCCGCAGTAGCAGCAGTTGCAGCGGGCACGTGCCGCAGCAGAAGCGGCAGCCAACAGCCACAACAGCAACAGCGGCAGCCAACAGCCACAGCAGCAACAGCGGGACCGAGGAGCTGCAGCAGCGGCGGCGAGAAACAGCAACAGCAGCGGCAGCGACGGCGTGCAGTTGTAGTATTGGCGGTGGCGGGAAGCATCCGTAGCAGCAGTAGTGATAGCGTGTAGCTGGAGCAGTAGCAGCTGACGGTAGCAGCTGACGGCAGCGGCAGCAGTAGCTGACAACAGCAGCCACAGCAGCAGCTGCAGCGCTGCTTTGTCGCGTGCGCCGCAAGAGTAGTAGCAGCGGCACGTGCAGGAGCAGGGGCAGCTGCCACAGGGCCAGGAGCAGGTGGCCCCGTCGCCGTTGTAGTAGTAGTAATTTGCCGTGCAGCTTCCTACTACGACGGCTCGCCCGCGAGGATGAGGGGGGAGCCGTTAGGCTCGCCTGCGGGCAAGCTCGCCGAACGAGCTCCTTGAGCGAGCTAGCTTCACGAGCTCGCTCGAGGATTCGAGCAAGACCAAACGAAAAAAAGGGGGGAAGGAAGGAGGGGGAGAGGACAAGGGGGGTCCCCGAGTGGGCCACCCCAGGACAACCCCAAAAGGGGCACCCGCAAAGGTGGCACCTGGAAAAAAAAGGAGTGAAAAACAAAACGGTTGCACTCACGTGTTGGTGCACTAACTCGCCATTGGCAAACAACTACAATTGCAGCAGTAGCAGCGGCCGCGTGAGACGCGGTAGTAGCAGCAACGGCGAAGGTGGTCTGAGGCCACAGCCGTTGGCTGACGACGGTGACCTGAACAACAGCAACAGTCGTAGCAACAGCAGCACCGAAGGCGACTTGATGTCGCACGACAGCCACATGATAGACGCGTAGTTGGACACCAACATACCACCGGCGTGGTGGTGGCCGTCCTCGTGATGGAATCACAGCACATCTGAGACATTGTGCTTTGATCGCCCGGTTCCCCCTGTGGCCTTGTGCCAACGGGAGCGAGTGTATTTTACACTCAACCACGCCAGGCTCCTGAGATGAGCACACTGGCGTGGCAAGGGGCGCAGCCGGCGCCTTGGCTGGTACCAGCAGTGCAGGTGTGGCACGCGCCACGCGCCGGTGGCAGCTGCAGCCGTGGCACACGCCCCAGGCATGGAACGGCTTTGCCTGATACTTTTGCGACGACCGACACCATGGCTGGCGCCAGTGTCGCTAGCGCCCTGCTGGGTGGCGACCGCCCTGGTTACGATCCCGTCCTACTCCACCATCCGACTCGGAGACATCAGCTCATATCGTCGCGCCCCTCAGTGGAGCTATGGCGGTATTGTACGCCGAGCTCTGAGGTCTGAAGCGCATGGTGCAACAGCTCACTGACCATGTGGTCTCTGAGTGGGCTGTTGCCACCGTGCCGCTTCACACACCCCTATCTTCCTCCTCGCCGTCCTCACCTCCATCAGTGTCATCACCTGACCATGCCACACCTCCCGACGTTAGCTCCATATCTGATGCCCTCTGCTCTATCCTGGAGTCAGTTGGAGTCATCCCGACCGTTGGCCCCTCCGCTTCTGTGGTAGTCCCTTCAGCTCGACGTTGGCGCTCTCGCACTCGGCACACGAGGCAGCAGATGGCACATTTGGTGAGACGTGCCCAGGAGGTAGCAGCAGTCGCAGTAGTGGCAGACGTCTGCACGGAGATGACTCTCTCTTCCCCAGTCGCAAGGTTGGTGCGGCATCCCTTCACAGCTTCTACCAGTGCGTCGGTCGAGGGGGGAATGGAGTGTCTGCCGACGACCACCGGAGAGTGCAAAAGGGATGCGACAGATGGTGCTTCATGACAAGACGCTCTCAGTGAGGACAAGACATCCAAGGAGTGGTCCGACGTGGAGTCGGAGATGGATGAGTGGTCTGACGCAGAGTTGGAGGCAGACGTAGAGATGGAGATGGAAATGGAGACTACAGTCAATGTAGAAGAGACCACGACCACAGAGGCAGGTGTGGCAGCAATAGTGGATGGGGTAGTAGTAGCAGTGGCGGTGACAGTCGACACATGTGGAGCAGACGTCCAGGCAGTGGGTGTGTCGGCAGCCATCGACATTTTGACAGTAGCAGCAGTTCTAGTCGTTGCTACTGACAGGATGCCGGCCGTGGAAACGCTTGTTGGTGGAGACTCCTCGATGGTCGTCGCTCCTACAGCTGCTGGTACAGCCTACGTAGGGGTAGACGCTCCCTCCGTCAGAGCATCTGCCATTGCAGATACACATGCGGAGGGGGTACCTGGAGAGGCAGGAGACGTCGAGGCTGCCAGCACTTTCCTTATGGCCAGTGCCATTGCGGTAGTTGTCTGTGGAGGCGCAGCCGTCGCGGAGGACGCAGCTCAAGTAGTAGCTGATGCACTAGCAGCCGAGCAGGCCCCTGTGCTCGAGCATTTACACTCTGTACTTCGCGGCCTGGAGGATGCAGTCGCATGTGGGGACAGGCATGTACAGGACATCACGCTTGAGCTATGTGCAGCGAGCACACGTAGGCGCACCGCAGACGCCGTGGGTTGTCTGTTAGCGGTAGTAGAAGTCGGAGATGTGTACACGCACCTCGAGCCTGCTGAGTGGACGTTCCACGGTGCAGTGTGGAGACGGTCGGACTTGTGCCGACAGTTGGAGGAGGTGATATTAGTGGATGCTTCAGCTGCGACGGCCCATGCAGGAGCAGCTACTACCGTGGCCCACACTATTGACTGCTGAGTGGCGGTTGTGCTCACGGCATCAGTTGAGCCTACACCAGTCACCCCTTATAGGCACATGTGTCGTGGAGGATGCAGAGCGAGCTGTAGACCTCCGGGTCGTGGCTGCCCTGACCGGCATCGTTGACACCATGGCATTTCCAGCCGAGGACACACCTACACACGTCCGAGCTACAGTTTCCGTACCCAAGCGCCTACGCTCCGCGGTCGATAAGCAGGAGGTAGATGTGGCTCGAGCGGAGGCGCACGTGTAGGGTCTCATGGCCGAGCTACGGGAGGCCAGCAACCGTTGTTACACTACGGATGTTCCAGCACGACAGGCTGCCGAGGAGTACGTGGAGGATGTGCACACGCGTCTCAAGGCAGCTGAGAGGTCTTTACAGGATGCACGTCGAAGATGTGCGGACGTTCGGCGGCAGGTGGACAATTGGTTGCGCACCATTGGTTGGGAGGAGCCCCGTGACACTGTACGAGCTCCCAAAGATGGCGACGATGCACCAGAATCAGATTCACTGACGGAGGCCGACGTTCGACCAGGAGTCGACAGTCGAGTGACAGGTGTGCCAGAAGCAGCCGGTGCCTCTGCAGTAGCACCTATTGCGGATGCAAACAATGCAGATTCCGACACGCTGTCTAGTGTCGACGCCCTGCCAGCAGCTGGCAGCCAGGCGAGAGACGATTCGACAGTTGACCTATGCGATGAGGCGGCGAGGCTACAGGATTGCCGCGGCTTGGGCCGACGCGCACGCGATCAAGGTCCACCATCAGGTTCGTTTCGCGACTGACCGCCTACATGTCGCAGATGCAGCTGCCCGGCCGAGAGCTGCAGCAGAGCTTGACGAGCTGTACACACGTCTCAATGCTGCGGTGTCCGCGTGGGGATGTGCAGCTCAGCAGCTGGCAGGCATACAACACGTGATGTAGTTGGAGGAGACCCTCAACGCTGCACCAGTCACAGCAGTAGGTGAGGACAGCAGTGACGACGACGACAGCGACGACGACGCTCCGGGGTGAGTCTATGTGGGAGTACATCCGACAAGCATCATTGTCATCCTTTCTTTTGTCTTTCAGGGGTGAGTGGCCATGGGGGAGCCAGCCTCTGCAGCCCAAGGGCGGTGTTGGTGTGTGGGATTTGGCCTGACACACTTCTGAGGACACCGTGGTTAGTTTATATCTGGCACGATGCTTCGGTTGAGGTTACGCTGGTCGAGACCCGTGCACCTGGTGACCTGTACTGGTGTGACGTGGAGACCCATTGCCTCCATGTGGTACGTATGTTCCATGCATGCGAGCAGGTATGGTCGAGACCCGGACCCCGGAGACATGTTCAGCGGGTTATGAGGAGACCTTGTTGCTTTGTACCTCTTGTGTGATGTTTGGCACATGCGTGTGTAGATTATGTGTTACACAGTTGAGACCCGGACACTTGGTGAGTTACACCACTGTCTCGAGGAGACCTTTTATTATGGTTGGTGTTTATGAAGGGCAATGAGTGTAGCCCCTCACTTGTCATTGCGGTGACGGCTGTGTCAGCCAGGGGGAGTGTTGGTTTGTGTGGCTTCCACCCGTCACGAGCGATGACGCGGTGATTATCCGTATACCTAGTACTGGTGGTATGGAGCGCCGTTATTGGAGAGCGTGACGACGTGATCCATGATGCGGACGTAGCTGGCGCCAGGGCACCGATGAAAGGTGGCTCCATGTACTAGCAGCTGCCAGACAGTTGCCACGACATCCCGGGTGCTTGCCGGGGTCGTTCCTGGATTTTCTGCAGACGCAAGAGTTTTCTCGGTGGACTGGCTCTCGAGCCCGATTTGCATGTCTTGCATTGTCTGTCCACCAATCAATACTAGACTTATGCGTGTGGCCAGTTGTAGCGTCTGACTTGAGATTCTGCATCTCCAGGCTCTGACGGTGGTGCGTTCGGATACCTATGCACAGGTTTATGGCCAAAACAGTGATTTTAGGCCAGTTTTAGGACAAACTAACACTACGCGTGCGTCACTTGCTGTGAGCCGCAGCAGGTATTTATGTTGTGATCTTGTCAGTTGTCATTTCTCTCTGCGATTATATTCAGATTTGAGCTCTCGACACTCCGTATCTGTCCCTACCTAGACCCTTGGAGTTTTTTACTATGACTTGTGACCGTTGTCACACGCTGACCTAGCGCTTACGCCTAGTGTCACGGCAAGTGGTTAGGAAAGTTCGTAGAAGCTTCTCTAGGAGAGCAACTGTACAGGAGAGCGCGACAACATGGTCCTCGATGCGGACCTCGATGGCACCGGCGCGTCGGCAGATGGTGGACCACCCACTCGCAGCTGATCGACGACTGCCCCAGCGTCGTGGATGCTGTCTCGGACCTCCTGCAGTTTTTGTGTAGCCTATCCTTGATGCGGACGCAGCTGGCGCCGGAGCATTGACGAGTGGTGGCTCCATCCACCAGCAGCTGCCAAAGAGTTCCCACGATGCCCTGGGTGCTTGCCGGGGTGCTTTGTGATTTTTTGGAGACGCTAGAGTTTTCTCAGTGGATTGGCTCTTGAGCCCGATTTGCATGTTTTGCATTGTCTGTCCACCGATCGGTGCCGGACTTATGCGTATGACCAGTCGTAGCGTCCGGCTCAAGATTCTGCATCTCTAGGTTCAGACGGCGTAGCGTTTTGATTTGTCTGCGGAAGGATACGGCCTAAACGGTGTTTTTGGGCCGGTTTGAGGACAGACCTTGCACTGCCGTGTGGGACACCGGTCGTGTGCCACGGCAGGTATTTGTGCTCTGGACTTGTCATTTGTTATCTCTCTCTGCATGTGTTTATTTATGGAAGCACATTTGACACCGAGTCGTGTCGTCTAGCCAAACCCTTGTCGTTTCGCGTCTGACCTGTGTTGACGCCGCGAACTGACTAAGCGCTGATGCCTAGTCAGTGACAAGCGTGCTAGGAAGCTTCCTAGAATCTTTTCACTTATGACCTACACTCTCACACAGTACGTCACTAAATGAGGTTTCTCCATTCCTTCATGGTATCAAAGCATTTGAGAGAATACATCCTTGCATTCCACCATATAATGCACAACATTGTCCGGCTGAGCTGGATTGGGGTGTTGTTTTGTGTGTTGTACATGGCTTACGGTGACCCCTTGGCTCATGTCCATTCACATGCAGATCCCTGACATGGCTACGGTTGCGAAAGAACGGCGGCCGGACGGGCGCCCAGAGGATCTTCTTCTTATTGAGGCTTATGCTGTGGGGCAACACATAGGCGTGTAGCCTATCAGGACGTACCTCTCGTTGGTGCGGCTGTTCTAGTTCAAACGGCTCGTCGTTCTCACGTGTCTGTAGGGAGTTCTGCCCAAAACTGTGTGTTTTCCACTGTTTTGTCCTGCTAGAAAATGTGCGCCCTTGTGCGCCGCATGTGTGTTCACCCACTCGGTCAGAGACACTACTTAGGTTGTCGAGGCCTTAGTTGTCATTTCTCTCTGCACAATTCAGTATTTGCAGCTTAAGACACTTTGTTTCTCTCCCTAGCCAACCCCTTGTTGTTCTCACCTCCACCTGTGTGTGCTAGTGAGCTAGCTGGCCGGCCTGTGCTGCCACGCCAGCGACAGCAATGCTAGGAAGCTATCCTTCATGGTATCCGAGCGGCGAGCCAGTGCTCGCACAACTGCGTAGCAGAGGCAAAGCAACCGCAGTAGTAGTGAGCGACCGCAGCCGTTGCCTTGAGTAGCAGCAGCAGCAGCAGCAGTGCCCACTGTCTCGGCAAGTGGTCCTTGGAGGACGCACCACAACTCCGACCACTTTCTTAAAAACTCCGCGGAGTTCATGGTGGAGTTCCGCGGCCGTTTCGCGACAGCAGAAGCCACTCTGCGGAAACTCCCTGGTGCTCCGCGGTGACGAGATCTCCGCAGCGGACGCGACAACTTTGTGCCCACAATGGAACACGCCGACGGTACCGCTGATCTACCGCGGTCGCACGCGGCATTCCGAAGTACGTCACCCCGCGGTGACGGTGCCGCGGAAGATCCGTGGTATTCCGTGGATCTGCGGCGTTCCACCGCGGCAGCTCCGTGGTGGCTTTGGAACACACCGACGATGCTCCAGTGTGCTACACGGTCGCGAGGCCCTCGTTCCGTGGCAGGTCCGCGGTCGCCAGTCGCGGTAGCTCAGCGGTGGTCGTGGAACACATGGACGGAGGGGCCTTGGCAGTTCGCGGCACCCTGTCGTGTTTTGCATTGAAGCGACCGCGGTGGCTGTTCCGCGGCAAGTCCGAGGTGTTCCGCGGCAGTCCACGGAAATTCCGTGGTGAGGTGTTCTGCGGAGGAGTTCTGCGGTAAGGTGTTCCGCCGAGGTGTTCCGATGTAGTCCACGGAAATTCCGTGGTGAGGTGTTCCGTGGAGGTTTTTCGCGGAGGAGTTCCACAGTGTGGTGTTCCGCCAAGGTGTTCCGCAACAACAAAAAAAAAAGAGGAGGGGAACCGGCCGTCATGCCAAAGCTTACACCCACAAGCGCCGCCACCGACGCAGCTGCCAAGAGTAGCTCCGTCAGCGGCCAATGCTGACCACCGCCATCGTCACCACAGCGGCAGCAGCAGCAACAGCAGCAACAGCAACAACAGCAGCAACAACAGCAGTAGTAGCTGCAGCAGCAGCAGCAGCCGTAACAACATCAGCAGCGGCGACCGTCCAGTCCGACGACATTGGCACGCCAGGTGCGCACGTTGGCTGACGTGCAAACAGAGAGCCACCATACTTTGACGAGGCAGGTCGCTGAGTTGCAAGACCTCATCAGAGGCTTACTTCCCCAGCAGTAGTAGCATCAGTTCGTAGACCCAAGCGAAGACCAAGTCGCTCATGGCGGCAATGCTGATGAGGTCGTGGAGACCCTTTTTGACTCTGGCGAGGAAGGTGAGGAGGAACTGCTGTGATCACGCCTCCTCCGCCTAGAGGCGCGCCGCAGAGCACGTGAGGCAAATGCCGCCCTCCAGGGTACGAGCTCCAACGCCGCCGCCGGTCTGAGCTCAGCTCGCCACCCTCTGAGCTTTGAGGAGGTGGCTCTGCGGGCACGTCTGTGCAAGGGGATTGCCTCCTCTATGCCCGGTCACGTGATGGGTTCCGCCATCGCTCTGCCGACAGTCAAGCCACCCAAGTGGTTTGAGTCAGACCTGCCAGTCTTCCGGACTCGGAAGGACTACGAGTCCTGGGAGCCGCGTTTTGGCATGTGGACCATGAGCGAGGGAGTCATCGCCTACTACCTCATCCCTTACCAAGAGCCTGGCCCCGTCCAGACACAGATGGTGGTTCGCGTCGCCTCCAGCCTGATGAAGGCCGTCCGGACGTCACCAAGGACTTCAGTCGTTTCTATCAACCGGCCTGAGGCAAACGGACTAGAAAACAGGGCTGACACAATAGCACATGCCGTCCGCTCCTGTCATTTCAGCTAGGAGAAGATATCACCCTCACGATCACGGTTCCACACTGAGCAGTTCCTAGGCAATCACTTGCTAGCACTGTGTCCACTTAACACTTGGTCACTTTCGTGCGAGGTGCTAGTCAAAGACTAACTCCTGGGGCGTAGACCAACCAGTGTCTTCTTTATACTGTTCCTTAGTTGGACAACTCTGTGAGGAGCATCTAAGGCCAGATTGTGTAATTAAAATGAGGAATGAGCCTGGTACACATAGTTCTAGGCCTGGCTTCTAAGGTGTGTGGGTAGTGGCACTTTTGGGGTGGTCACTCCACACCACCTCACCAGTCCGCCAATTGGCGCATCCACTGACTGCCAAGTGGCGCACTCTCCTCATGCATAGAGAAATGTCTAAGAAACTTCCCTTGTGCTCAAAAGGTCAAAAACCTTCCGCGCACATCAAGACTTGATCGCATGACCTGTTGTTCCTAAGTCCAACATGCTATCCATTGCGCTACACTTCTGGTGTCTCGCTTGGACTTGCACCACAAACAAGGTTTAAGGGAATTACTCCAAGGGAACAGTGCATGCCGAACCTGTCCGTCAAGCTATAGCAGTGGCCACGGGGCATAGAAGAACAACAATCTCTCCCTTGCACCTTAGGCCACCTGCTGTGGTAGTTTTCTTCGGCATGAACCTGTAGCTTTAGGTTGTGTTTGTGCACGTCAACTTTCTTGGTCTTTAGTTCTCATCTCTTGCATCCACCATGCCGACTCCTCGAGCACCTGCAACATGCAAGTCGCTGTCTAGCAGCTTTGTCAAGAAGTCTACAAGCATTTTCGTGATTGCTACGTGCTCCAGTTCCACGACACCCTTGGCGACAAGATCACGTGAGTAGTGGTACCGAATGTCGATGTGCTTTGTACGATGGGAGATCATGTCATCCTCTGCCATAGCCATGGCACTTTGGTTGTCGATGCGGATGACCGTTGGTTCCTCTTGTGGTGCCTTGATCTCATCAAGCAAACTGCGAAGCCATTGCGTTTCCTTGCACACTTCGGAGAGTGCAATGTACTCCGCCTCAGCAATAGAAACCGAGACGCAGTCTTGCTTCCTTCTTGCCCAAGAGACCGCACCACCGTTGAGAAGACAGACAGACCCTGAGGTGGACTTCCTGTCATCAACCCGTCCTCCCCAGTCCGCGTCACTGTAGCATGTCAGTCGCAGCAAGTCTGATCCTTCTAGACCTCCGAACCGAAGTCCGACGTGCCGAGCCTTTTTGAGGTAGCGAAAAATTCGCTTCACAGCTTGCCAATGTTCTGGCCCAGGGTTGGCCACAAATCTGCTCACCTGACCCACTGCATCAGCAATGTCAGGTCGCATTCCCACCATCGCGTACATGAGGCTCCCAATCGCGGACTGGTACAGAATGGTTTGCATCTCTTGCCGGTCTGCCTCGTTGCTTGGTGACATCGAGGAGGAGAGCTTGTAGTCGGAGGGCATGGGGGTGCTGACGGGTTTGTAGTCCTCCATGTTGTAGCACTTCAAGACGTCCATGATGTACTTGGTCTGGTTGAGCTCGATGGTGCCTGCTTTGCGGTTGCGGTGAACAGCAATCCCGAGGTAGTACTCGAGAGGTCCCATGTCCTTCATCTTAAACTTGCTGGCCAAATTTTTCTTGAGGTCCGTAAGGGCCTCCTGCGAGGAAGAACACATGATGAGATCGTCCACATACAACGCCACAAGCAGCAAGCCATGTTTTTCCTCTCGCACATAGACGTTGGGGTCATTCTTGCAATGTGCAAAGGAGATCTCAGCCATGAAGCTGTCCATCTCCTTGTACCAGATCCGTGGGGCCTGTTTCAGCCCGTACAAAGCCTTCAACAGCTTCCACACCTTACCCTTGGGTGCTTTGACACCTTCAGATACCTCCATTAGCACCTCCTTGTCAAGCTTCCCATAAAGGAAAGCTATCTTCACATCCATCTGGTGGATCTCAAGGTCTTTGGCGGCAATGACGGCAAGCAGGGACCTGATTGAGGCAAACGTGACAACCGGTGCAAAGGTCTCATCGTACTCTGACCTTGCACGCTGTGAGAACCCTTTCGCCACGACCCTTGCCTTGTACTTGTCGATGCTATCATCTTGCTTCCGCTTCAACCTGAGCACCCACTTTGAGCCCACCACGTGAGCGTTAGCNTTAGCACCTCCTTGTCAAGCTTCCCATAAAGGAAAGCTATCTTCACAACCATCTGGTGGATCTCAAGGTCTTTGGCGGCAATGACGGCAAGCAGGGACCTGATTGAGGCAAACGTGACAACCGGTGCAAAGGTCTCATCGTACTCTGACCTTGCACGCTGTGAGAACCCTTTCGCCACGACCCTTGCCTTGTACTTGTCGATGCTATCATCTTGCTTCCGCTTCAACCTGAGCACCCAGTTAGAGCCCACCACGTGAGCGTTAGCGGGTCTGTCCACCAGCAGCCATGTGCCATTATCTTCGATGGACGGGAGCTCGCTGTCCACCGCCTCCTTCCACTTGGCCGCATCGGGCCTTGCCAGCGCCTCAGCCACAGTGAGCGGCTCTCCCTGAGCCAAACAGGACCAGCTCAGTCCAGTCCAGCTTCCGATGTTAGCGTTGTACTTTGGAGTTTGTTTTCTTTGTCGTGTGCTGCGACGTTGCATTGCTGGTGGATCTTCACAATGCTGTTGCTCCTGTGCTGCTAGCTTTCCTGAAGTTACGTTTTCTTCTTTTGAAGAGCCACTGGCCTCCGAGCTGTTTTCAGAGGCCTCGGACGTCTCCGACTCAGTGTCGGAACTCGCTGTTGCGTCACCCTACCCAGCCGCTCTCCCTACCACACCACTGTTCTTTACGGCCTGCTGTAGTGGCACCACTTGCCAGTTTTCGGGAGCTTGATCTCCTGACTCCAGCAGCACATACCACTCTCCCTGTTTTGGAGCTTGCGTGGGATCAAGCATCTCTTCCTTGCCTGGTTTCCTTTCATCAAAGGTTACGTCCTGGCTGGTGATGAGTCTTCTTCCTGCCAGGTCCCACAAGCGGTATGTCTTGTGGGCCGTCTCATAGCCCACCATAACGCACTTTCGTGCTCTTGCATCCAGCTTGCCGGCACCCTCATCCGCCTGGATCTTTGCCCATGCGGTGCAGCCAAACACTTTCAGGTGTGATGCATCCGGCTTCTTCCCTGACCAAACGTCTTGTGGCGTCATCTGTTGCTTTCCCTTCTTCTTTCCGTGCCTGCCCAGAGCAGCCGCAGGAGTCAGGTTGACAAGATAGCATGCCGTCCTTGCCGCTTCTGCCCAGAACCGCGGTGGAAGCTTTGCATCGAAGAGCATGCTACACACCATGCCGAGGATGGTCTGATTCATCCGTTTGGCAACACCATTGCTCTGTGGCGTGTAAGGTGTTGTGGGCTGGTGGTTGATCCCATGTTGCCGCAACCAGCCCTTGCATGCCTCGTACTCTCCGCCGTTGTCGCTTCGCATTGCTTTGACTTTCTTTCCCGTGTGCCGCTCCACCATGGCGACAAACTCCTGCAACGTTTCTCCGACCTCTCCCTTTGCTTTGAGGAAGAAGATCCACACCTTGCAACTGTGGTCGTCCATGAAGGTCAGAAAATACCTGCTACCACCATTTGACGCCGTGCACAAGGGTCCGCACACGTCGGTGTGAATCAGGTCAAGGGCTGATTCTGCGCGGCGACCATTGCGCTCAAAGCGAGTTCGCTTGGTCTTGCCTTGGAGACAAGGTTCACACAGGCTGCCACACCCAACCGCATCCTTCTTGCGACCATCCATGCCACGGACCATCTGTTGTTGCTGGATGACTTGGAGCGTGCTGTTTGCAACATGCCCAAAGCGTCTATACCACAGATTAGCGTCTTCGTCTTTTGTGGCAGAGGATGGTTTTTCAGTTTTCGTTGGTGTGCTCTCCTGCAGTTGTGCCGAGACTACTGCCTCCGCTGCACCCGCATGACCCTCGTTTTCCGAGCTCTTTACTGCCGTTGTCTGCAGTACGTAGAGTCCGTCAACCCGTGGAACCTGTGCCACGAGATCTTTGTTGGCGTAGAGGACCTTGATGTCCTCGTTCCTGGCGATGACCGCCTTCTTCTACGTGAACACCACCGTCATGTTGTTGTCCGTTATTTTTGACACGGAAAAAAGGTTTGCCGCAAAGGAGGGCATGTAGACCATGTCACGTAGCCGTAGATCCTTCTCTGCACCATTGAGGCTGATGCTCACCAGCTTGTCGCCCACGCCCTTGGCGTTCACGACGCTACCGTTTGCGCATCTGAACCGCCGATCGGTGGGGCCGATGGAGACAAATCCAGCCTGGCTGTTGCTAGAGTGATGATCGGTGCCGGAGTCAAGCCCAAGAGCTCCTGGCCTGAGCGGCGCCGCTCCTTTTGCTGGAGGTGTGCTCTGTGCCATCATGTTGGTGGCTTCTTTGCCACCCTTTTTGCTGCCTTTGTTCCCACCGCTTCCGCCGTCTTCCTTCTTTGGCGACCTGCACTCTCTTGCCCAGTGCCCAGGTTTGCCGCAGTTGCGGCAGTTACCCTGTCGCTTGGGAGCCTTGCCGCCATTGCTTCCTCCGCCACCACCGCTTCCGCTGCCGCCTTTCTGACCAGAGGCTGACCCTTTGCTCCCGCGGCCACTGTAGCGTGCGGCATAGGCTGAGAAGTTAGCCTCACTTCCGCTGCGGCGCATGGCCTCGTTTCGCATGTACTCGGACACTGCCGTGTACGTCAGGTCATTCTCCTTCCAGCCGCTCATGACGGTGATCATTGGGCTCCAGCTCTCCGGTAGCGCCATGAGGAGGATCATGGCTTGCATGTTTTCGTCAAGGTCCCAGTTCATCTGGCGAGCTTCGCCAAGGAGTCTTTCAAATTCCTGTAGGAAATCGGGGATTGATTCGCCCTCATTCACCCGCATGCTAATCAGCCGTTGTAGGATGAATAATCTGTTCGCGAGGGAGGTGGATTGGTGCACACGCTTGAGCTTGTCGTAAGCTTCGGAAGTCAGCGTGTACCCGGCAATGATGGGAACATATTTCTTGGCTATCGGGTTGCTGAGAAATGATATGACAATATCATTTCGATCCATCCATGCCTCATGCTCGGACATGCCTTCCGCGGGAACCTCCTCCTCTCCCTTCACTAGCTTGATGAAGCCTCGCACTTTCATCGCCAGCTCGAACTGCCATCTCCAAAGGGGGAAGTCAATCCCCTCGAAAATGGGGATTCCTCCCAAGGGTCCAAGACCTTGCGGCAGTGACGTAGCACTCACATTTGCTCCAGTGGTTTGCCCTGTCATAGCCAATGTTGAGTTTGAGGACTGCCCTGCGGCGACCCCCACTCCTCCTGATGGGTCAACCATTTTT